>JAQZBX010011271.1:0-43021 GCA_029593785.1 Cabassous unicinctus | reverse complement strand
ATTTCAGGGAAGTATAAAATCCAGGAATGTCACAAAATTTTAAAATTCAAATTCCTTTCACCCTTATTTTAGAGAGGACAAAAAGGAAGTTTGTTTACTCAATCACTATGCTATTCATTCACGAAATATCTTTTGAGGGCCAGCTGTTTTTATGTAGTATGCAAGTCACTGGCAATAAAATGGAATCATTTTGCATATGATTTCTACTTTCATGCAGCAAAAACAGGTCAAACCACTGAGAAAATGACTTAACCAATGTCACACAATAAAGATCAAAGTTTTTGAAGGATACAGCTAGAGTTATCTCTCAGCCCTGATTATTTTCTACTACACCATGCAATTTTTTTGCCAGCAAACTTACTCTCTTATACCAAGTAACAGATTCTGCTGATCTCATTATTTCTTAGTCTGTTTCCTAATACGAAGTTCTATGACGATCACTATTTTTAATATTTTCTTTATTTTCTGCTGATTCATTTCCTCACCAAAATTTTCCAAAAAATACAGTGAATAATACATTACTTGTAAAATAATCTAAATTATTCTGAGTCAACTATAATATTTAATAAAATTATATTTTGAGATACAAGTATGAGTCATGCAAACCTTAACCAAATAAAAACTGGTGTGGCTAGACTAATGTCAGACAATGTAGAATTTAGAATAAGAAACATTGTTAAAGATAATGTAGGACTTTTTAAACTGTAAATCTAGCAGGAAGATATAACATTCAAAATATGTATGAACACAATAACATAGCCTCCAAGATAAATAAAGCAAATATTGACAAAACTAAAAGGGGGCTGACAGGATTTAACACATAATTCTCAATAGCTGATAATGTATGTGAACAAAACTAGGATATTGAAATTAGCAAAATGGATCTCTCTCTCTCTCTCTATATATATATATATAATATATATATGTATGTATACACATAATATTATACAAGTAAATAAAAAATCCCTCCACAAAATGCACACATACAGTGCATATTTTATTTTCAAGGACACATGCAATATTTACTAAAATTAACCATATGTTCAGTCATTAACCAAGAGTAAAAAAAAAAATTTCAAAGAACTGATATAATTCTTGCCACAAAAATATTAAGTTAAAAATCAATATTAGTTCTAAATAGTAAGAAGGTCAAAGAAGAAATCCAAGGAAGGTCTAGTGACTGTAAGGTTCTTGTAAAAGACAAGTGCCTTATAAAGATCTATTTGTGGTACTTAGTTATTTGTGTGTAGGTATTTTCTTTTTATAATCCAGTGAGTTATACACTTATTCTGCATGTAATTTTCTTAGAGGAGAAGAACATGAAGAAGAAGAACCTAGCAGTTCCCAATCCAAAGCAAGAAGAGCTCTGAAATAGAAGAGGTTGAAATGCTGCAACAGTACCATACAGTTTTCAGTGAGAGTTTTTGCTGTGTATAATGAGTCTTTTGAGCTCTACAAAATAATGTAATGGGTAACGGTTAATAAGCATTGACTCTGTCAGCTGTTTTGCTGAGTGTTTTTTTGTATATTAGCTCATCACAACTTTATAAGGAAAATAATGCTCAGGAAATAAACTTCCTCAAGAACAGAGTTTACTCCCACAGCCCAAGTTTCTTTTCACTAAAACAACTCACTCTGCTGAGGTCAGGCACCAACAAGATGAGAGTGAAACAAGCATGATAATGGTCAGTCTATCCATCTTAATTCCTTATTGAGTAGTAAATTACTTTAGTCTGTACCCAGGTAAGTGGAGGAAACAAATTGTCTCAACATACATTCAATTAGCACTGTATACTTAAAGTTAACATTTATTTTATTAAAATATTCCATTTGCAACTTGAGCCTTGACTGCTTGCCAAGGGGATTGCAGCTGCCTTGCAGGAAGGCAATTTTCCAAGCTCATGAGAGCCAGATAAGAGGATGGACTTGCAACAATGTTGTAGGCTTATCTGCTATCTTGCTTCAACATGTGGCAACTGACCTTGGTGAGAAAGCAGCCTGGATTTGGACTCTTTAAGGCTTTGTAACTATAAGCTTTTATCCCAAATAAATACCCTTTATAAAAGCCAACAGATTTCTGGTACTTTGCATCAGCACCCCCTTGGCTGACTAAAACAATGACTTTGGTGAGAAAGTACCTCTGATGGTACCTTGATTTAGGCATTTCACAGCCTTGGAACTGTAAGCTTTAACCCCAAGTAAATCCACTTTATAAAAGTCAACCTATTTCTGGTACTTTGCATTAGCAGCCCTTTGGCAAACTAAAACAGGGGCATACAAAGCACTTCTCTAAATAGACAACAGACCTTGTCCATTCACCTCCATAAACAGTTACAATGTTAAGAATATAGTACCCCACCCCACTCTTTTAGGCTAATTGTCTATTCCACTGCTGGTTCACTAAGTTCCAAGTTCCACCTTGAAAGAGGTAACAGTCTTTGGAAATAGTTAATCTAGATTGTACAGTTTCTACATACTGTTTGTGCCATGTAACAAAGCTACTTTGCACAACTTGTTTCTTTCCAAACTGTGTGTGTGTGGGGGGGGAGAGGCGGTTCTAGATGTCACTGCCTCCCTGGATCACTGAGATCAGGTCTTCAGGACCAGGTTACCAATGAGCCTGGTGGTGTACAGGTTCCACACCACAGGGTCCATGTTTGCCAAAGGCACAAGGGTGTCCTTAGGAAACATTTCAGAGACCCTCTTTCAGTCCATACCCAACAAAGTCATGGTGTTCCTAATGGCAAGCATCCTGCCACAGCAAGCCAAGTTATTGTTCACCCTGTGTGTCATATAGTGGAACTTCAAGTTGCCTTTGGTGGTAAAAACTCACCTATATATGTTTCACACAAAAGACTTCTCTCCAGTGTGAGTCCGCCCATGAATCTGCAGAGCCTCACAGATGAGTTTTTTCTGCAGGAGTGTAGCCAAGTTGCTTGGTTTGCTGATGTGGCTGGGTGGCTAATAAAAGTGTCATGCCTGGGGACAGGGTCCAACAAATGCATCAGGAAATTCAACTTTGATATAGGTTGGCTGCACTCAGATAAACATTGTTGGGAGACTGCTCCAAACTTTCATCTCGGGGCAGCTGTTCTAGGTGCTCTCTGCTTTGCCACCAGCATTAGGAAACTTGGACTTGATGCTTTCTGCTTGGCTATTGTCTGGAGATAGTGCCTGAAAGGCCATTGTTTACGGGGCTTCTGGATTTCTGCCTTGATACTCCTGGTCTCCCTTCCTTGAGGACAAGTCATTGGTTAAGCCATCAATCTCCACTGAACCATTTCTCCAGCTACTCTGCCATTGCAGGTCAAGAGGGGTATGCCTCCCTTACCAGGGGGCATCCAGGGACATCATCATGGCAAATCCCAGAAATGATGATGCCGAATAGATGTTGGGTAGAGGTGTGGGGACCTTCAAGGAGTTACTAGGGGCATCCAGGGAGCTGACATCATCTACATCAATGCTTGCAATGATGTCGTCATGATAAATGCACTTCCACTGCCATTCTCACCAACTATAATTGGCTTCTTACCAGTAGATTCACTGGGACTCTCTGACAGAGGCGTGTTAGAAATCTGACCACCCATGTAAATGGAATATATTGTTGCAACATGAGGGGGTTAGTGAACTTCTTCTGGCAAATAGGTCATAAATGCTGCATCTTTACTGATGTGCTGGTTTGGTGAACTGCGAGGTATGGCTTCAGATTGCCTTTGGTGGAGAAGATTTGGCCACAGATCTTGCACTGGAAGGGTCTCCCGTTGGTGTGGGTGCAGTAATGCATTTTGAGGGAACGTTGGCAGCTTAGGACACAGTGGAAGATGAGACACTCCTTGGGGTCCATGGTGGCCATGTCAGTGCTGCAATTTCAGAGTCTCTAACTTTGGCTCCAGGGTCTTAGAATCTACCAATCCTTGGGGAAGCTCCACCCACAGTTTCTGGGGAGATTCCATGTTTCAGATCATTGGGCAATGGGACATCCATGAGGTCCTTTGAATAGTCCCAGAAGAGAGATTTTGAGGTAGCCTTACAGGGGAAGTCTCTGTTATCTGGACAGGTTTGGTGTCTAAGGAAAGGTATGATTCAACTAGAGGTACAGGTAGAGAGAGTGCAAAAGGGATGCCATTGCCTGCTGCCATTTTACCCTGGAACTCAGCAAACTGCCAGGGATTTGCCTTCACCTGGGGTTGTCGATGAAAATGCATCTGTGGTTGTCATTGGTGGTAAAACAGTGGCCACAGACAAAGCACAAGAAGGGTCTCTCTCCACTGTGGGAGCAGAGATGGATCTGCAAGGAGCTATAAGTCCCAATAACCTTGCTACAGTACACTTAAGCTTGTAGAAAATGGCCTCTTCTTTGGGTTTGACATCCACCTTGGAGATGTTCTGGGGCCATCCCTTTGCTTTCTGTGATGGGACTAACACAGCAGAGAAGAAAGGGCTCTGTAAGAGCACAGAGCCTGGAACATGAGGTAGCAAAGCCCCCTGAGGTCATGCCCCCGAGAGGCATGACCTGGCTTCAGGGCACCGGCGCTGGGGACACAGAGCTGGTGGTGGAAGGGCTGTTTGTGTGAAGTAGCTTGGCTTGTTTCAAAGATCCCAGGGAAAGACCCTGGCTTCCAGCTTTCTGGATGAGCAAAGTCATGGCAGTAAACATCTGCTGGGCCATGTGACTCCCTAATATCTTCAGGGTGTCAGCAGGGCATGGGAGGCCCCCATGTTCACCTGCAGATGGATCTGCTCCATGAGCTGGATCAGCTGTAGCTGCTGCTGCTGCAGACACAGGATTTGCTCGAGGACCCACTGCAGGCTGCTGGCACTGGGCAAGGGGGCTGGCAGTGCATCCGCACTCCACTGATTCGCTGCCATCTTGGTGCCCTGTAGTGCTTGTAAAGTCACATTAGTGTTGGCAACTTTGCCTTTGGGTACATAGCTTACATCCTGGTGTGAGCAGCAGGGTGGTTTCTGTCTTTAGGAACACTACAGACTCATTGCCAGGCTTCTCTTTCATGTCCCTTGAGCTGCCCCCATTCTCCATGTCATTGTCCTTACTGCTAGGACTATGTGGCCGATGGCTCAGCCCTGCTCCAGAGAAATCTTTTGAAGGCACTGGCCCTTTGCTGACATTCAGGATGAGGACAGATGGACTTTTACTGTAATTTTTCTCATGTTCTCAGATAATGTTCTCATGAACTCAGAGATGTTAAAGAACTCCACACAGCATTTCTCAAAGACATGGGTCTCCTCCCTGAGAAGCCTCTTGGCAGTCTCTTCATTCCCCATCTACTTTATCATCACTCCCCTGGTGGTTCATTGGAACAAAAGGCTTCCCTGCTTCTGGGGCTGCATCTGCAAACTCCAAGGTCAGCTACTGCTACTGCAGCTGCTTGACCTGGTTCTCCTTGAAGTTGATGTGCCCCGGTTTCACCTGCTTCTGCCTGGACATGGTGTGAGCATCTGGGAACCAGAGGAAGTATGGTTTTCCCTCTCTGCCAGAAATTCCTGGAGTTGTGAAATTTACCCACTTTGGACTAGAACACATGTGTCCCAGTAATTACTATTAATAACGCATTGATTTATCACGAGACCTAACAGATGAATCTGCAATTTTTTTCTTTATGAATTTCTATCATGCCTGTAATACTGGTACAAGAAATAGAAAATAACTATGACTCTTATCTTCCTTATTGGCATTAGTGTTTGCTAATTATTAATGATATGGGCAAGCCTATTATTGTGTAGAATGTGAATAAATTCACCAGTCTGTACATTGTATTCCTTTTTTTTTTTGTATTCTTCATCAAGATAATATAGAAATGTAAAACATCATTGTGGTCATATTTTTCTCTCGCTAGATACACATGAGGGAAAGAACCATTTTTTGGCATCTCTGAATCATCTCCTTAGTACATACTCAAAAACAACATACAAACAACTTGAAAGACATATGTGCAATGTCTTTGAAACTTATTTAAGGCTTTAAGGCATCACAAAGATCCCTAGAGATTTTAAGTTTCACCGAGATATGACACCATGTTAATTTTTTGCATTGGAATGTTTTGTTTTCCAGATCTTAGCAGGAGAGAGGAAATATATAAAGACTAAATATTCTTTGAAATATACTAAAAATCGATATTACAGGGCTTTTCATTATTTTACATATATTCAAACTTTTTTTTTTTACATTTCAATATGTAAGTTAAAGCAATCGTCTGTGAATTTAACAATGAAGTGTGTTATATTTTTTAAATAAAAATAATTTGGGAGAACAAGAAAAAAAAAATGACTCAAAGTTGAAAAATTTCCTCAGTTTAGCCATTAATCAATCATATATCACAAGCCATAAGATTCATTTTCAAATCTGTATTCCTATAATTAAAATAATCATAGTACATTCTAAATTGTTTTTGTATTTTGCAATGAAGAGCTTCCTTAATTTACAGAAAAAATAAAGTGGCATGTATTTTATTTCACGTACATTTATCTTGAATGTTATGGAAAATATAAACGCTTTCTAAAAAATGACACAGAATATAGAAAATTATAAAAGTTACTTAAAATCATGATAAAATTTATCATGAACATGTAAGCTAAATAACATGCAGTATAAAGATCTACATTTAATGTGCAATGTGATAGTACGTAATACTACTAGGAACTGATTTTAATGAATAATGGCACAAATAATGAAAATTCTATAGTGTGATTTAAAACAATATCAATATTTATTTAGAAAATACATAAGTGATAAATAAAAAGAAATTGCACAAAGTTTAAAACCTGAAGTACAAAGCAATAAAACATATCTCCTTTATGGACTGAATTAATAAACAGAATCAAAATCATTTTGTTCCATTTTAATGTTGAGTATATGTCTGAAAGAAATACATATAATTTTCATACAATTCTGTAGGAGAAATAAACTTTACTAAACTCTTAAATAAGTCAATAAACAGAGCATTAGTAATGTGGGTATGAAAGTAGAAGAAAGGAATTGGGAAAATATCAAATTGTCTGTAATGTGGCAAAGAAAGAAAATATACAAGGGCAAGTATACAAGTACATATATTTGGGAATTTCAAGTTTTAATTAATTGTTCTTTAGAGTATCCTTTATTTTTCCCACAAAAGACATTTCATTTACTTGCAGAAAATACGGCTTTATGGATCATGTCCTTGAAGGCTTGTTTTACTTGCTGGTTACTGAGTGTGAAAATGAAAGGGTTGAGCATGGGAGTAACAGAGGTGTTGAGAATAGCTACTCCTTTTGTCAGCAATGCCTTTTCTTTAGCAGAGGGATTAGCATACATGAATATGCAGCTTCCATAAGAGATGGAGGTGACAATCATGTGAGAGGAACAAGTGGAGAAAGCCTTTTTTCTCTGACTAGCAGATGGGATTCTCAAAATGGTCCTGATAATGTACATATAGGACAATATCACCAAGGCCAAACTAAACAGCAAAGCCACCAAAGCAAAACAAAAACCAATTACTTCTAGGAACCAGGTGTCAGAGCATGCTAGTTGTAAGATGGGAAAAAAGTCACATGCAAAGTGATTGATAACATTGGAAGCACAGTAATCCAGCTGGAGGAGAAGCATCAGGGGCGGGAAAATGGTCAGAAACCCTCGCAGCCATGCACATAGCACAAGCAGGATGCAGACTTTCCTGTTAATGATGGCCATGTAATGAAGGGGCTTGCAGATGGCAACATAGCAGTCATAGGACATGGCTGTTAGACTGTAAAATTCAGTAACCCCCATGAAGATAAGGAAAAAGAGTTGGGCCACACAGTTGTTATAGGAGATGGTCTTATCTCTGGTGAAAATTGTCCCCAGAAATCTAGGAATACATGCAGTTGTAAATGAGATTTCTAAGAAGGAGAAGTTCCAGAGGAAGAAATACATTGGTGTCTGCAGGTGGGAGTCCACCAAGGTTAGGATGATGATAGTCAAGTTCCCCGTGATGCTTAATATGTAAGTGATAAATAAAAAGAGGAAAATCACAATCTGAAGGTCAGGATCATCAGAAAGACCTAAGAGGACAAACTCTGTGATCACTGTGTGATTGTTCATTTCAGTCTCTCTCTCTTTTTTTCTTCTTTAAAGATATTTAGGTGAAATAAATAATAAAGGAAAGAGATGAAAGATATAATTCATCAAGATAGACATCATCATCATCATCAATACAGTTCTGAAACATGTATATCATCCATGCCAATTTTATTTTATTTTGAATACCTTGCTGGAATTATGTTTTAGTATATTTTGGCAAGTTCTTATTTTTTTAGTTCTTTTCATTTAAATCTAGCAGGAGAAGTTAGGAAATCTTCATCCAATAAACCATATCATTGAGAGATGATAAATAAAATCAATAATACTCTGTATAATTTATGCAAAATATCACTACATTTTTTGAAATGGTCATAGGAAATGCATTTTTTCTTTCTTTTCAGTCATGTATTTATTAGGTCATACTACTTCCTCCAAACACAAATGGATGATCTTAATTCCACCAAAATATAGTGAAACTTAAAAGATTGAAAAAAAACAACTCACCATAGTTTTCATGGTATAAGAACTCAAGTAATGATTTCCTTAATAAATAATATGCCTTTTATTTTTAGTACTAAGATTTATGAATCTAGTTGCCAAGAAATATGAGACCATTATATATAATATACAACTACTATAAAATAGTATAAGTAGCCTAATTACTTACCAAATAGGGAACATATTCACTTACTTTTTGCTTTGTCTTATTATTCCATTGAAATCTTTACATTCGATGTTTACTACAGATTTTTAGAAATGCATATACATATGTTTTTACTTTAGAGCTGAGAGAGACAAGAGACATGAGGTATTATCTATTTTTCATTTTGCACTGAAGCACAAATTGGAAATGTGACTACTTGCCTGAGATCTTAGCAACTCTTTGTCTCCCGAATTGGAGACTAGTGCATTTTCCATGTGAATATCCACCTTTCTCCACTACTAAAATTTTGGAAAAATGGTCTATTCCCTTGTAATTCTGTCCCAAATTTATCTTTAACATGAGGCCACACATCCATCACTATATTCCAGAAATGTATAAAAATAACTCCTCCCAATTGTCCTAGTCTACTCAATGAGTTCCCATCTATTCAAACACTTTGCTGGATTATTGTTCTCTAGATTCTCTTTACTTAAGTCCTGACACCTAGCTCCAGATTTTAGATAGTTAAATTCCTGCTGTGAAGGATAGAATGTAAAATCATTGTGTCCCTGCCAAAAGCTAGCAAAGTTCACACTAATCAAATTTGATTTAAATTTTTTCTCTAGTTTATGATGACTCAAGAGAAAATTTCAAAAAATAAAAATGAAATAGAAATGTTCAGAAGATGTGGAAATATACTACTCTTCTATTCAGTAATGTCGATCTAGAAGTTCAAGAACTAACAAACTCAAATTTAAAGAGAAAGTTAAGAGATATATGACATTAGATATTACAAGTATGAATTTTTAAACTAGAATATGGTTTCCTTCTGGTGGTATATATATCTCAAAATTTTCAAGCCGTGCTTGTATTAACCTTGGCAGAGACTGTGCACTGAACTCCTGGGAACAAGACAAAGTGCAGGCCACACCTCTGCTGTATTCAGACCATGAAGGATTTCTGGAAGCCATCATTTGATTTCTCAGTAGCCTCCTAACTCTTCTCTACAATGGACCTCCCTTGAGAGAGTTATGTTCATCTTTGTATCCCACAGAGAACCTAAAATAATGATTCCAAATAATATTTGCTTCCATTAGTCATAATCACTTAATATTTCATGAATAATAAAACTTATGAAATCACTTTCTTACAAAAGTAGAACTTGTCATCTAATTTATAGATTTATATTTAATTTATAGATTTAAATTTATATGTATCTATAATTTATATATTTAAATTTATATTTATCTTCATTAGAAATATAAAAGTTTTCTACATATGCCATTTTTTGGTTTTTGATGATCCTTATGCTTTGTTAAATGCTGAGTCATCAATAAATAAAGTTATTTCATAATTCTAAGTTAAATCATAATTACTATAATGTAAAAATTGTGCTCACAATTTTTAAGAAAATGCTATTATATAAGTTAATTTATTTATAAATAATAATATTTAATTACAGTGTCGATTTTCCCCATGTGCCATTTACCTTGACCTTTAAATTTATTCATCTCTATTAAAATTCTAGTGAGAAATACTGCCAAATATTAAAAAAAAAAAATTTTTTTTACGCAATCATTTACTTGAAATTCTTGTTGTTGTTCTTTATTTATTTTTCATTTCCCAAATATTTTAGCAATAAACATGTATAAAATATGTAATTAGATAATAACAAACCTTATGTTTAGTTTTTAATTATGTAAACTGATACATATTAATAAAATTGTTTAATATAAATTATTATATATTGTTTATCACAAAAAAATGGGTGTTTCATACATAAACTTATATGACAAACTTTAAACATTCAACTAAATCGTAGCTGGCATGCAAGTTTGTTTGGGAAATACCAAATTGAAGAAAGGAATTAGAAGAGACTGGAGAAAATCAAAGAAAAAGATGGGCATAACTCACATCTGTGACACTGTATATACAATGCATATTTATTTAACACCCAGTAAAGGGATATTCTGACAGATGTGGGGCTATATTATAGGGTGTACCATTATTATACCCTTATCTCCTTCATTCTTATGGATCAATTTTGTAGCAATAGTGAAAATAATGTTTTGCTTTACCACAAAAGCCCAGTGGGTGAGCAGCAAGAAGCTCCATCATTATTCATGGGGCAAACAAGCAGTAGTGCCTCACTAAGGTAATGCTTCTCAAATAAAAACCAAGCATCATCTAGCTTATTGTTTTAGCTATCTATGGCTGAATAGCAAATGCAAAACTTAGTGACTTAAATCAAGAGTGACTTACTATTTCTCTTGATTTTTTGGGTTTGGTTGAGAGATTTTCTGGGAAGCCTTGGTTCTCCTTCACCTGGCTTCTCTTTCCAAATGATTTATCATTCTCCAGCACCTCCCAACAATGGCCAATATCTTCAGGCAGATTGTCTAGACATTCTTATAGCATGGAAGGGGATTACAAAGAGTTCCAAATGGACAATGCCTAGAAATCAAGTGCTTATCAACTTTCTGCTTGCATGATACCAGCTAATGACACTTTGACGAAATAAGTCACATGGTCAAGCTCATTGTTAATTAGGGTGGCAGCTAAACAAGAGAATGAATGTAGAGAGGTGTGGACCATTGGAGAGCATTGCTCCAGATATCTGGGGATTGAAACAGTGGTAAATTTAACTTCTAAGGAGAAATTCTGGAGTCTTTAGCCAAGAGTCTATCCAGATGGAGATGATTATTGTCAGGTTTGCAGAGACATTTAATACATAAGTTATAAATTGAAAGATAAGTTTAACATCCTAATGTTCTGGGTTGTCTGATAGGCCTAAGAGTACAAACTCTGTAATCACTGTGTGGTTTCTCATGCTTTATTTTCTCTCTCTCTTTCAGCAAAATCTAAGGGTGAAAAATAAAACAGAAAGAATAAGGGCATGGTAAGGAATTGGAGATTTGAATATTGGTATTAATAACACCATTGAAATGAAGCAATGACCTGTTTATCTCTCCTATTAGAGAAGTATAAAAAAAGCAGGAAAATACCCTCCTTTTTACCACAATACTTTTTTAGGTCCTAATTTGCATTAGAGTCCTTTACTTTACCGCTCAGTTTTTATACTGCATTGACAGCAAATAATTTTTCTGATTCTGTTTCAATCACTGGCTCAAATTTCCACCTTGAAAATTAAAGGCATAATATAAAATTCACTGTTAAATCTTGCACATGTTTCCAATTACAATGTTTTTATAACTAATTATCAGTTTTGAGAAGGAAGGATCATTATACAATAGAATAATTAACAGCAGGTAAATTGGAGATAACAAAGGTAGCTTTGACTTAGACCAGACCTCCCGGTTAATATCCAGATGGAACCAACCCAGACCCTAAGGGCTCTACAGGTCCTATTTTTACATGAGTTTGAAAATCCTTTTAACGGGAAAAACCTAGTCTATTTATATCACAGTTTCTCAACATCAGTACTACTAAGATTTGGACCTAATAATCATTTATTTGGGGTTACTGTATTTTCAACAAATGGTGCTAGACAAAAAAAAATAACTCAAAATGTACCATAGATACAAATAGAAATATAAATCATAAAAATTCTAGAAGAAACACGGGAGAAAATATTTGTGACGTTGGGTTAGGTAAAGCATGATCCATAAAGAAAAATGCATGATAATACAAATATATCAAAATTAAGAAGTTCTGTGCTTCAAAGACATTGTTAAATGAATGAAACAACAAGCATCAGACAGGAGAAAATATTTGCAAATCACACAGCTGGCAAAAGGACTAATATCTATAAAACATAAAAAATGTCAATAATAAAGTATAAAAATGCAAGCAAGTCACATAAAATATAGGCAACATTTAAACAGTTTACCAGAAAAGAATAAAAGAATGTAAATGAGTATAAAAAAGATGATCAAATCATTATTCATCAGGGAAATGAAATTAAAATCACAATGTCTGCGAATATTCTCGCTGTCCTGGTTTTGTGATAATCAGGGTAGGCTAAACATTGGTTATATTAGAAACAATGCATGTGTCCCCAGACCTGGTTTTTCTCCCTAGGGCTAGTTTTCAGAATGCTGGTGATAAACTAAGCCTGATTTATTATATGACCCTCCTGTATGGGACAAGTCTGTAACTTTGGGTATCTTTGGTCAACCTTAAGAGAAATAGCAGGGGGAAAGATGTGGCTCGGGTGGTTGGGCATCTGTTTCCCATACGGAGGGACCTGGGTTCTACCCCCGGGACCTCTTGGTAAAATAAACTAAAGAAAAATATAGAAGGTGCGTGGGCCGCCAGGCCCTGTGGGTAGGTGTGCTTCCAGGACCTGCGAGCAGGTGAGCCGCCAGGCCTCATCCATGGGTGAGCCACCAGGCCCCAAGAGACATGCAGCAAGATGATGATGTAACAGGAGAGTGACACAAAGGAGAGTCAAGACGGAGATGCACCAAAAAAACAGAAACTAAGGTAGCGCAGGCAGTAGGATGGGCTGTCTCCCACATTGGAGATTCCGAGGTTCAAATCCCAGTGAAGACAGGAGGAGAAGGATGAGAAGAGAGGGCAGGAAACAGACACAGAGGATTGCCCAATGAATGGACACAGAAACAGCAAAAATGGGGTGGGGGGGACGGTAAAAATGGATAAAAGTAAATAAATAAATAAATCCTTAAAAAATGCATAGGGGAGGAAGATATGGACTATAGTTAGTAGTAATACTTCGACAATGCTCTTTCATGATTTGTTAACAAATGTTTCACAACAATGCAGGGTGTTTGTGGGGGGTGATGTGTAGGAGCCCTGTATGATGTTATGCATGCTTGTTTTGTAAGATCACAATGTTTACTGAACACTTATAGTTTATGTATGTTCATGTATGAATGATATACTTCAATAAATTGTTTTAAAAACAAAAAACCAAACCAAACAAAACAAAAAAAAATCACAGTGGGTTATAACAATATACCCTTTCAAAGGTTAAAAATAAAAATATAATACAAAACTTAGGCAAAGATTTGGAGCAACTGAAACTCTCATAAAATGCAAGTGAGACTATAAAATTGTAAAAACAACTTTGGAAAAGAGTTTTGCAGATTCTTAAAAAGTTAAAAAATATATCTACCATATAATCCAACCATTGCACTTCTAGGTATTTACCCAAGAGAAAGGACAACATATGACCATACAAAAACTTTATGTCAAATGTTGATAACAGCTTTATTTGCAATAGCCAAAAGCTGGACATGACCTAATACCCCTCAACAAATCAATGGATAAATGAGCTATGATATGTTGATAAATGAGTACTAGTTAGCAAT
The DNA here is from genome assembly GCA_029593785.1 of Cabassous unicinctus. Classification (NCBI taxonomy): domain Eukaryota; kingdom Metazoa; phylum Chordata; class Mammalia; order Cingulata; family Chlamyphoridae; genus Cabassous; species Cabassous unicinctus. The sequence continues at coordinate 29,031 of JAQZBX010011271.1, read as the reverse complement.
AAAAGGAAATTAACTCTCTGTACAGTTAATACGTGGGAGAAATAAAAATAATTGGCTGAGTGAAAGCAGTTCACTTTAAAAAATCCTTATTCAATTCATACAATATTCTAGAAACTGCTAACTAATATTTAGGAACAGAAAGCAGACAAGTGGTTGCTGAGGGAGGGAAGAAGAGATTACAAAGTTGTAAAAGGATACTTATGGTGGTAATGGGTATGTTTTCTTGATATGATGATGGTTTTATCTCTGTAATTACTAGAAAATGTGAACTTATTTATACACTTATCAAAGTTTACCACATTGTACATTGTATATATATGAAAGTCATAGTATACCCTACCTCAGCAAAGCTTGAAAAGATGTATTGATACAAAATGAACTACCTTGGTGATTAACTAACATGTATAATAAATGGCATTTCTGTTTATATATCCCCAGCTGTTTTTTTTTTATTTATTTACTTATGAAATAAATCAACATAGTGCCAATATAGAAATTAAGATACAGTGTTTGTTTCTCAAACCAAGTCTTTGTCTGCTCCCCAGTTACATTTCCAAATAGGGTATTTATTGTAAATACTTCTGACCAAGGATATAATGCACAGACTGACTGCTCTCTTTTGTCAGCACTTCTGTGGGTGTGCATATGCAAATACTGCAGTAAGCATCCAGCCAGGAAATAGACACCTTGTTTACAGGCTTTCCAGCCATTAACTGGCATCAGGGAGTGGGTAGCACTGCATCTCTCCCCACCCTCCTTTGTTCATGATAATAAGGCCAATACTTCCCCCCTTTTGTAAGCTGCATATAAATCCATGTGGTCCCTGTTGTTGGTGACTATCTTTAGACTCTGATATATTATGCATTGTCTTTGGGTCTTCAGAGCATTTAATGGGCATCAGAGAATTCTCACTTAGCATCCAAATCCATAAGCTATTTTTATTTATTACTAAAATGAAGATCCCTATTATTATTGAATGATTCTGAGAATTTCATACCCCTACAAAATTTTTTTCAGGTCATCTACTCCAATCATTCTCATTTTGTTTTCTACTAATAGCTGCATTTCTAACCATATCAGGCCCTCAAAATACAGGATTATTGTTTGCATCATGGAAATTGTAACCCTAAATGAACCATTTTAATGATGAATAAAGGTCGCACTTTTCAAATTCGTTTTATGATGACTCTGTAGATCATAAGGAAGTCTGCCCAGAGATTGTGAAGTTACAGAGCAAGCACAAAACACTCTCCTAGGGTGCCATATTCACTTGGGCTTATGAGAATGATCTACTGTATTGAAAAATACCTCTAGTATTTTAGTCATTGAAACCTAAAATACTCTGTTTAACAGGTTTTGGCAGCTTTAAACCTATACGAAGTCAGAAGTAAAAGAAAGTTTATAAAGGAAAACATTGCTAACTCTAAATTAATTCAGGTTTTCTATTATAAATTTTAAATCCAGATGTACTTCTGTAGCTGGATTTCTCTACGAGTAGGTTCATGGCCATGTTTTTTCGCAAGGTTTTAGATTTGTCTTCCCTTTCCCTAAACTAACCTGCCTCAACTCTCCCCTCAGCAGGTTTATATCCTTATTCTAAGGGGTTACTGAAGGATCATGGTCATTCTTCTGTAATTGCTTCCTCCTTGTTAGGGGCAGTATGCCCTACCTGACCAGGTATAAAACCCTCTTGCTACTCTATTATGATTGGTGGAAGATGAGCCTGGCACCACGGGTGGAGCTGGATGAAATCCCCACATGGCTAATAAGGTGTTTTTTTTTAAAGATTTATTTATTTATTTATTTATCCCCCCCTTGCTGCTTGTGCTTGCTGTGTCCATTCGCTGTGTGTTTTCTCCGTGTCTGCTTATCTCCCCCTTGCTGTGAGGTCTTGCTGCATCAGCCCACCGTGCCACACGGGCTGGCCTGCCCTCACAAGGAGGCCCCGGGAAGCGAACCCGGGGCCTCACACATGGTAAACGGGAGCTCTATAGATTGAGCCACACCCGCTTCCCTAATAAGGTGTTGATGCTGGAAGAAATAAACTTAATTAGAATTTTGAAGATACATAGTCCCACTAAAACAAGGGTTCTTAACAAGTGGTCCATGAGCTTATATTGAAATTCAAATAAACACATTATTCTTGTGGGGATGTGTTGGTGTGGGTGTGACGTATTTATTAAATAATACACAGTATAATGTGGACTTAGTAAGGGGTCTGTGGTTTCCACCTGCCTGGTAAAAGAGTCCATGGAATAAAAATGGTTAAGAACCTGAAATGGACACTGGACCACAGGAGTAGGAAAGGTGCCTTTCAAAGGCTGCATCCTCCCAAAGTTGGTGGGCTTTGTCTTACAGGTTTCAAAGGCATTTAAGACTGTTTCACAGTGATTTACATAGAGACAGCATTCCTCCCAAAGGTACAGACATATTCCTCCCTGTGTGGCTGTTAGCATGTTAAGTGCCCTGCAATTTTGCAGCACCACAGCAGCAAGAAAATACATTTGCTGTGTTAGAACTTCTAAGACATGGCTAGTTTCTTCTATGCTGTTAGTTAGATCAAGGGAGAAATTGTAGTAGACCAGCAGGGTTTGGTATAAACTGCTAACCCCAGTTCCTACTGGGGTTATGGTGGTGGTTACACCTAAGGCAGCTAAGAAGGGGACGAGAAGAGGCATTGACCTTTTAGTTACTATACAGGGAGAAATACATGAAATGGAAACAGACAAGATTTCTTAAGGGGTTTGTGGCTTGCATTCCCTCTAGCAATAGGTATTTGGGCTAGAGTTAGAGGGAACAGCCGGCTTTGACACATGCACTACTTAGCTTTGTCTCTTGATGAGGTATTCCAGGCCATCCAATGGCTTGCACTCAGACTTCCTATCAAGTGCCTCTGATGAATTGGCACTTCCTTGGGCAGCTTCTTTCACACGGGAAAAGTGCACCCAGCTGTCAATTCCTTTAACAGCTGTGGGAGTGATTAGAAACCACAGAGTAAGGTCATTCCATTTTGTCTCTAATTGACAGTGAGGCCTGTTCTCCTGCCAGGTTTTGATCAGAACCTGGTTTCCTGGTTCTGGGTGAGGAAAGGTTGCCCATAGACCATCACGAAGGGGCTAAGCTGAAGTGGGTCATTAGCCACCTTGTTTGCTATTTCCCTTCTGGTGGGAAAATGCTTAGCCCTGGCTGGATGGCATGTGGGTCTCCCAGTCCTTCCTCAGGGATAAGGGGACAGGTTCTGGAATAACGGCTAGGAGGGAGACCTGGGTTTATGCTGTGGCTCATCCTTTAAATCTGGCTTGCTTGAACAGTTTTGGTTAAATCTCAGGTCAGAAGTGGTAAAAGGGGTCCTTCAAGATCTGATCTTGGGACCTCTGCCAGTAGCAGAGTGGCTGGGTTGAGGGCTTGACATGCCCTTAGCTGCACCTCAGGGGTCTCTAGTGATTGAGTCTGGTTTAATTAGCTGGCTACTTATAAGCCTTTTGTGGCCCCTGGCTTCAAGCACTTGTTTCACCTGGTGTAGGGTAAAGACTGTGAAAGGTTGCCCCCAAGTTAATTTGGTGGCTTGCTCAATTAAAAGGGCTGTTGTCGCCACTGCTCTCAGGCAAGGTGGCTATTCCTGTGCTGTGTTATCCAGAGGTTAGAGAAATAAACTTCTGGTTGAGAAATTTCACCCAGTTTCTCAACTAACAATTCTAGAGCCACTCCCTTCTTCTCAATTAAATTTAAAAAGAAGGGCTTGTTTATCTTAGGAATTCTTAAGGCTGGAGGGCTAATTAAAGCCTGATTTAAGGCATGGAAGGCAATTTCCTGATTTCGTCCCCATTCTAAGCGTTGGTTACTATGGTTGTGCTATTTCACCAAACCTGAGTATCCACTATCTATAGAAACCAGCCATTCCTAGGAAAACCCACAGTTGTTTCTTTGTTTGAGGCTTAGGGACACTAGTGATAGCTTGAACTCTTTCTGGGGAAAGAGACCTTTCTCCTGAGGTGAGAAGAAACCCTAAATAGGAGACTTTCTGCTGGGAGATTTGTGCTGAGAAAGGAGAATTTCTGCTGAGAGATTTGAGGACTAAAATGGTGTTGGCATCAGAAACTTCCTTGGTTGGACTTCAAAGCAATAGATCATCCACATGTTGTAGGAGGGAGCTGTAAGACAAGTGAAGATCAGTTAGGTCCTGAGCTAAGGCATTCCCAAAAATATGGGGACTGTCCTGGAACCTTTGCAGCAACACAGTCCACATAAGCTGGGCCAGAGGTATAAAGTTGGACTCCTGCCACTCAAAGGCTAAAAGGAATTGGGAGTCCAGGTGGAGTGGAATGCAGAAAAAGTCATCCTTTAAGTTAAGAACAGTAAACCAAGCTGCAGTTAATAGACCTAAGCTCTAGGTTTGCAATATCATACATGTTATCTCTCCATGGGAGCAGGCCATAATGCCAGTTGTGTTGGTTTGAGTTCTACTCACAGTACTCTTGTAAATTGTTGCTCCACTTGGTATGCCCTTCGCACATCCAGCATGCTGCAGCACAGGTGATCATAAAAAGAAGCTAGGAAGGTAAGACTCCAGTGTTTCACAGGCCTGGTGCATAGTGCCCTTTGACATTAGGAAACAGAGCCAGTCTGAAGGCAATATCCATGTACATCTGGCCATATCGAGCCATCACTGGCTGCTGCAGTAGTCTGGAACTGCAACGTACTCTCCATCCACTTCAAGAGCATAACCAGAGATGTAATAGATACTTTTATTGTTTTAGAGGACAGTGACCAACCTAGCCAATAACTCAAATGGAGAAGCATCATGCAGGGTATTTGGGCCTGACTTGAATGCACAAGAGAGTTTGATAATGCTGAAGTTTATTTCTTTTAATCTTTATACACTTTCTAAACATTTCCAATGCAATGTATAACACATCAAGAGAACTTAACTATTTTAGTAATTAGCTTTCTACTTCTATACATTTACCATGATTACATTAATTAACAGGTATTTTACTTTATTTTATGAAAACCTAAGATTCTCAGCGGAATCAAGGTTATCTTTCTATACTACCGCTTCAATTTGCAGATTGAGGTGGCCTCTGACAGGTTTCACTGTTATGAAGTTACTTTTTGTTATTAATGTAGGTTTCTAATTAATAATCACTTCCTGGAATTAGCCATTTAAATGTCTCAGTTTAGAAAATGTTTTTACAAACTCCATGAAATTAACTATAACCACATAGAATGTTCATTTATTTAATTGGTATCCTATAAACCTAGGGAAATAACACCCAAGCTAAATAAATGGGAAACTGTGAAAAATCTTAAAAGCATATTGGTTGCTAGGTTCTGTAATAATTATAATTAATTTTTTTAAAGGATCCTTCCACAGCTTTCAAGGACTTTTTCTTTTTTTGTTGACGTTTGGTAATAGGATTATTAGCCACCTTATTTTAAGGCTGTTAAAAGTTTTAAATTGGGTAATTAAAGGAAAACTATGATTCTTAGTTTCCCAGCCTAGAAGATAGAGTTTTAATCAGTCACACCTCATCCTTCCCCCCATAGTTCTTGCAAAGAGAAGGCCCTGGGGGCTGGGTAGGTTAAAGAATTTAGGAAAAACTTTTTCCATTTCTCAATAGTTTCTATATCCAGATTTCTATATAACCTTTCCATCCTGCTTAGCCTAATTTGGGCTTCAAGAATCTTATTCACATATATAAGTCATATTTAATTTTACAATTTGAATAGATTCCTTTTAAGAATTTTTATTTGTTGATTTGATATTACCATTCTGATGTATGAAGACATATACTGAAAAAATAGGCAGACACAAATAGAGATAGACACAGAAACACACAACTCACTTTTACTTATAATTTTATTACAAAATAAGTTTAACTGTAAGATAATATTTAAAAGACCTCTTTGAAGGCTATTTCTAATTAATCTGCACTGTGACCATGCAGTTTTTCACAAGAATTTTGTTCTTTAATTATTGATTTATAACCAAATACCCCTAAAGCTTTAAAATGCAATTTTCCTATACTTCAGAACTTTGCTTATTTCCCATTTTGACTTTGATAGACCTTGGATGAAAAACATTAATTCCAATATATACTCACAGAGGTCATTGAAGCCTCAGGGAAACTGGTTTCTCTCATGAATTGCTGCTTTTAAGAACTTCTACGTGTGAGGTAGGAAGCCTCCCCCCATCCCCAGTCCTCAGAGATAACAGGACTCTGGTGGCCACTGGACTGGAAGAGTGTACATCCAACCCCAAGGGTCGAGAATTGCACCAGGCACCACTTTAGTCCTCATTTGGACCCATGAGAGAAAGCAGGGTTATTAAAACCAATGGAAGGACAGGAGACAGGGCTATCTCAAATTTGCCTTCCCCTGAGCCATAGGGGTCAGAAGTTGCCAGGCTAACAAACTGGAGAATAAAGTAGTTACCATCAAAGTTGAGGCCAGTCCTGAAATAACCATGAGAAAAGGCAAACTCAATTTAGAATTCTTTTACTGTAGTAGGTTTTATGCATAGGTAAATTCAGTTTCAAATTACAATTACTATAGCTAAATCCACCCAGTTATAGAAATTTCAGATATTACCCTTTTGCTGTTTTATAATATGAAGGCATCTATATAGTGATCTTTACTCTTAGTTACAGTTTCTGGTAAGTTTTTACTTGGGCACTTGTATTAACTAAGCAACTAAAACAATTTTACTCGCAACAACTTTGCTAATTGTTCTGCTTTTCTAGCAGTTGAAACAATTCCACTTGTAAATTATACATCAAATCCAATTGCAAGAAAGAATTGACAATTAAAGATTCATTTCTAGGTCACCTTTCACTATTGTACAATTTGTAACTGGCAAAACCCAAACCTGATTTCCTAGGTACAAGCAGACTGACAAAGTTAAACATAGATTTAAAAGTTAAACACAAAGTTAAGCACAGATTAAAATAGAAAAGAGAATTTTATACCCTTAGCATTTTCTAAGAACTTTTTAATCTTAATTGATGGCATATGAGGATGTTCCTTATTTTACAGGAGAGAGGTTTAATAAATGGCCTAGATCTTGATCCCCATTCACTCCCCTTATAAGGCACAACTGAGTTTAGAAAAGTCTGGAGTGCAGGCTAGGGCTGAGGATTTGGCTCCTACATTAAAAAGTGAGCCTGTTCCTGGGCCCTATGCCTGCCGCTCCTTACCCTTTCCATTTAGGTAGCATGGTCTCAATTGCTGAAAACTGAGAAGGCTGTTTCTAAAGGGGAGTTCATGAAGTTTGAGGGCCCAGGGAAAGTTTCTGCAGCTTTTTATGGATATCTGAGGCAGACTGGCTGGATAACTAGGCTCTGCCTCTGAGTAATTTCTCTGAACTTATCTAAAATTGATCAGTTTTGGTAGTTCATTTCCTTATCTCTTTAAGGAAACTTGACCACATGGTCTCTGGCCCTCAAATCTGCCTGTCCTCTCCTTTTTTCTTACACAGATTTAACTGGAATTCAGGGTTCCCTACAGAGGCTACTCTTAGCCATACTGTGGCCACATAGATCATCAGTAGGCAACTTGTCCCAATTCCTGAGAAGATAAAACTATGGGGAATCTGCTGGAATGCTAGAGACTGTGCCCATAAATCTAGGAAGAATGAAGAAAAGTTTGTCAGCCCACTGGGCATCCCAGAATCTTAGTCTGACTAAACTTTTACCCTCCAAACCGAAGTATTCAAGCCCCTTAAATTTTGGGGATGTTTAGATTTGCTGCTCTTGTTCCCAGCATTCTGGGAATCACAGAGTTCTTACCACCAGGTGTCCCCTGGAAGACCTAGACTTGGGAGATGCCTGAACCTAAGTTCCAGATCAAAGTTACCAAGACACATGCATGGTTCTTCGTAGAAAAGGAGCTGGCTTGAAACCCCTAGCCTTTTTTTTTTTGCCTATTTTTACAGAGGTCTTAGGAAGCCATATCATTTTATGGCCTTGCCTGGGAGTTGCATAGTTAAAAGTCCATTAATAGATTAGAGATCAGTTGTTCCAGCCAAAAGTCTTGGGGGGCCCTGAGGGAATATCAGGGCCTCCCAGGGACTGGGGAGGAAAAATAGCTCCCTGCACCATGGGTAGGATCAAAGCTTTACTAGCAAATGACATAATAAAGCATTTTATAAACCCAAAATGAGGAATTCAGTAGTAGGGAGACTAAATGTGGAGTTGAGGTGAATTATATATGCAGACCCAGGTCTGTGACTTCCCTGAGAAAGGGAACATGGGCCACCCCATGGCACCCACCCCTTTCCTGCCTGCCTCCACTCTCCCATCCTGTCCCAAGGGAGCTGGGTGGGGTTGGTAGGAAGGCAGGCCAGAAAGGTGTGGATGGGTGGGGAAGCACATATGCAATGTTGGGCTCCCCAGGAGGGGTGCAAGCCCCAGAGCTCTCTGCCATCACCACTGCCTCTGGGAAGATAATGGCAGGAGAAGATGGTGACAGCCAGTGCCAGGCACAGAACCAGCAGCTGCTAAAAAAGCCAGGGCTTTAGAGTGAAGATGCCCCATTCAGGCCAGAAAAGGTGGCTCCTCTGTGCCTGGAGTTTGGCCCAGGATCCGCTGTCCAGCAGGGAGCTGCTTTGTGCCCCTGCCCTGCAAACCTGCCTTCCCAAAGTGGGTCAGGTCCAATAAGCCTGGATGCATGGTGTGGATGTGGAGGGGTCCGACACCCTGGCCCCTGCCCTCAGCCTGGGATTATGTCCTGTGGGGGCCCATAGGGGAACCCATTTACAATGGATAACCAAGAGAGCAACAAAAAGGCTATAATTCATAGCTTAGACTCAACAGTCCTCTGCAGGTTTGGGAAGGTTACCTGTCTCTAGAACTCCTTCTGGCTTGCCAAATGTGGCCAGATTTCTCTAGGACTAAGTTGTTGGCTATGTTACATAAAAGAATTTAAGAACATGCTGGTTTAGTTAGGCCAGTAGTTTATTATGGAAATGGGAGAAGAGAATAGCCTGCCTCACCTCTTCTGTTGTGAAGTATGAATTATATGATCTCTCTCTCTGATCAATGAACTATAAATATTTAATTTCAAAGAACATATGTCTCTCATTTATATAATTTCAGGTTCTTAGAGCTTGTTATTTGTCGAGGTAGCAAATGGATGAATGAATGAACAAATGAACAAATATTTGGGATTTGCTTTTTCAAAATAATTAATCCAAGAAGAGTGTCTAATAGAGAATTGTTCACTGTAGGAAATAAATCTAGAGCTTTAATATCTAGAGCTGTTTTTTTCTTACTTTTTAAATTTTTTAAAAGATACTTAGATTTCATAAATGTCATATAAAAAATGTAAAGAATTCCCATATGCCCCACTCCCTATCCCTCCCACACTTTCCCACATTAACAATATCCTTCATTTCATTAGTGTGGTACATTTGTTACAATTGATGAACACATATTGTAGTGTTGCCACTAAGTGTGGACTATAATTGACATTATAGTTTAAACTCTCTTCCAGACAATTTTGTAAGTTATGACAAAATATATAGTGGCATGTAGTCATTCAGGACAATTCCAATGTCCTCAAAATGCCCCCATATTACACCTATTTTTCCCTCTCCTCTCCTCAGAACCTCTGGAGGCCACTGCTTCCACATCAATGATAAAAGTTCTTCCATTGCTAGAATAACAATAAGTCTACAGTAGAATAACAGTAAATCTACTCTAGTCCATTACTCATTCCCCAATCCTGAGGATTCTGGGATGGTGATGCCCTCTCCTCCTCTAACTGACAGGAGGCTTAGATCCCATTGGGCAGATGGATGGGACTATTTTGCTTGCAGTTGTAGATTCTCTCTGTTCCTTGGGATGGCAGTTGTCCATCATCATCTCCTTGTTAGTTGTCCTGGGTGAGTCCAATGAACTAGAGAGCAGGTGTTGCAACTGTGTTGAGATTCAGGGCCTAACTGCCGCATGGAAAGCCCAAAGATTTAAGTCTTTTGGACATAAACCTATCAATTCTAGTACTAACTATAAGTTCAAATAAAAAGGGCAGAAGAGCCATGTGTAGGAAACCATGACTGAGTCCAGCTCTTTCACACTGGGGAGCATAAATTCCAAATTAGGCCCACTGGCAGGGTACCAAACTCCTGAGCTGTCAGCCCTGCCTATAATGAATGGAGGTTTCCATAGCCCTCAGTTGCCCTACTATTTGAACAATATTCACTGTGGCAGTCAGTGGAATCCTACTGAGATGTGCATAAGTGTAACCTCTGGGGTGGCTACCCGACTCACTTTGAAGTCTCTTTGCCACATAAACTCATTTGTGGGAAAATGAAATTATTTTACCAGTGAAATCATTATTGCCTTAGGATTATTATTCTTTTTCAATTATTCCCTTGATCAGAAACATATCTACTGTGGTGGTTTGGAACTGCTTATACCCCAGAAAATTGTGTTATTAAATTTCATCCATTCTTGTGGGTGTAAACCAATTGTAAATTGGACGTTTTGATGAGACTTTGTCAGTTAAGTATGTCCCAGTTCATTCAATATGGGACTTTATCTTTTTACTGGAGTTCTTTATAAATGGAAATAATTCAGAGAGCAGGGTGGGGGGTGGGGAGGAGAGAGAAAGAGAGAGAGAGCGAGCCATGGAAGCAAGAAACAGAAAGCATAGAAGCCTGGAAGAGAAGGAAGAAAACAGCAGACGCGACCATGTTCCTTGCCATGTGGGCAGAAGAGCCAAGGCTCACCAATAGGCAGTCCTCAGGAAGAAAACATCGACTAAATGATGTCTTGATTTTGACATTCTCAGTATTATTATTTTTTTTTTAGTATGTACTGGGGATTGAACCCAGGACCTTGTACATGGGAAGCAGACACTCAACCACTGAGCTATACCCACTCCCAATTTGGACATTTTCATGGCTGCAACCCATTTCATAATATCTGCTTTGAGCAGCTCAGGAAACTAAAGCATCTATTATACCCTGTAGAACCGTACTTTCCAATGCATGAATGAATTTCCAGAATTAAGCTTTCATAACATCCAAGAACTTCCAAGAATGTCTTTTATATGATGGGGTTAAATTGAAGAAGGAGCAAAAATCATCTCATTTCTCTTAATTCTGCTCATAATACTGGCATCATTCTTTGAGGAAATGGGCTGTGGAGCAAAGAATTGCAACTTCTGAGACCCTGCCTTTGGTTATTTTCAAGGAATCTTCACTAAGTTGTCTGTTGTTAAATTGACAGCATCTACAACCTACCTAGGAATTTTTTGAGTACAGAGTCCACTTCCCTGTATGGATCCAATTTTCAGTTTGCCAATGAGAGGACTTTGTGCAAAATTTGGAAATTGGAGGAGAAGCAGAAGCCATTTTTCTTCAGAGGCATTGTTACCAGACTGTTGAGCAGAGAGGAGATTAATAGTAGCTTCAAAGCAAGTCTATGAGAACTATTGACTTCACTGCTAAGACTGTTGGTAGGAGCTTTCTCAGAAATTACTGAAAGTCACTACACTTTCCCTGTAAAATTTTCTGAACCATTCTCTTCAAGGCTGCAAATGGAGATTTTTAATATTAGTTTCCTTTAACTTGCATGTGAGAGAAAATATTGTATAGCTACTTGATAGACCCCAGCTCTTCCAACATTCTTTAAAGCTGTAACTCCTTATTATACCCTTAATTACCAGAATACTTACAACAATTTGGTTTCCTGTTTCCCTGACTGATACAAGACCCATGCTTCCAGAATTTGCAAACTTCGTAATTCCCCATGATTAAAATATATTGGGGTCCCATATTTTATTGGAAATATAATTTTAAAACCATTTCACTTATTTAAAATTAAAATCATGAGGTAATCAAGACAGAGAGAGGTGGAACAGAGTGTACTATAGTCCAGCAATTTGCTATGGGTGAAAACTCCAAATATCATATGAACTGCTAGCACAAAAATTTAAAAGAAAGTTGATTCTTGGACCCTGCTGCATAAAAGGAGAGTAGAAGCAGTCAGTTTGGGGCTTAGATGGGGACATGAAATGAAGAAAAAAGCATGAACAATGTTGCGTAAATGCATCTTTCTTTTCTGATTGGGACAATCCCTAAAATCTGCCTACGACTCTGCCTGGGATAACTGGCTTTGTGGGAGAAATAGAGACAACAGTACATAAGAGAAACAACTCCTTCAAATAATTCCCTTTGGCAGACAGTTTATTGCAAAAGTACATTTCAGGAGGATGGAGGAATTCAGGAATTGGCATTTCAGAATGCTAAATATACTCAATTTTTCACACTCTGCAAAGTGAATGATTGAGTGTTCTGGAGCAAATTCAAGAGGAAAAGGAAGTGTTGGGGTAGTGGAGGAAAGCTGACACTGAAATAAGCACACCAGGAATTTTGCAAAATCATATCAGTTGAAAGAACTGAACTATAGATGCTTGCAATAATGTATGTAGACCTCAAATGTATTATTTTGAGCAAGAGAAAGGATACATAAAATTGATAATGTATGATGTACTTTATTAGAAAATCCAGAAAAGGCAAAATTAGTCTATAGTGACTGAATGGACATTAGAGAATGCCTGGGTCCAATGGCAGAGGTGGAAATGTCTGGGAAAAAGAAAAGGGAACTATATGGAATGCTGTGAATATTCCTTATCTTTATTGTAAAATGGTTGTATATATTTATTCAAATGCATTCTTTTAGAATGATTGCATGCTATTGCATGCAACATTTACCTCAATAAAAATGAATAAAATGGAAAGTGCAGGATTAGGAAATTTTCAATTTGGAAACATGCCAAAAACCAGTTATAAATAAGTTACACCTTGAATTTCTGTCATGGGTTACATCATTTGTAGGCTTAAGAGAATATAAAGAATTTAAGCAATTAGCACCAAGCAGGGAATTCAATTATTTCCAACAAAAACAAAAATGTTTACAAATACCATACTCCTAATTCTTATAACTCTCCAGATGAACATTCTTCAAGGTAGATTCCGCATTCCTTTGCATATTTTAAACCCCTGGTTACAACACCTTTGGAACTTTTTTTTCATATTCATATTAAAGGTTCAGCATATGTGATGGCTCCGGCTCGGAGGCTACTTTGGTCTTTAAAATTAACCATATTATCTTCTCATTTTCTATCACAACATTAATTACATAGTATAATAATTGTCAGGTTCTGTTTAACAATGTAAACTTCTTAGGAGTAGATGCAGTTAGCAGTAGATATTTAGCAAATGAAATTTTTAATCATTATATAATCTAAAATTTTAAATAATTAACTAAAAAGATAACTAGCAGATTTCATTTTAAAAAGCCTTCAGTACAGAAGTATCTATCATTTGTAAGAAGATATATTTCCATGAAAAAATGAAATTTAGTATTGGGGATTGGAGGATGAAGTTTACTACTTATGGACAAGTTTAACTCAGAAAGGAGAACATAGAGGTGCAAGGAGAGATGAAGGCAGAGATGATGTCTGTCTGACTAATGCAATAGGGGTGTGGATTCAGTTATCCCATTCAATAGCATGTCATTTAGGTCAAAATTTTGGGTCATTATGTTGAAAACAACAAAATCTTTGAAGCATGTCCTTGAGGTCTTCTTTCACCTGCTGGTTCCTTAGGGTGTAAATGAAGGGGTTGAGTAAAGGAGCAACAGAGGTGTTGATCACAGCGACATCTTTAGTTAAAGTCACTCTTTCCTTTGCTGAGGGCTTCATGTACATAAAGATACAACCCCCGTAACTAATAGAGACGACAACCATGTGTGAGGGACAGGTAGAGAAGGCCTTTGCTCGTTGTTGAGCAGAAGGGAATTTTAGAATGGTGTTGAGGACTTACACGTAGGAGAGGACCATTAACGGCAACGTGAGCACAAGTGTTACCACGGCTGAGACAAAAGACATCAACTGGATGAGGCGAGTATCTGTGCAAGAGATCTGCAGCATAGAAGAGTCCCATAGGAAGTGATCAATAGTTTTGGAGGCACAGAAATCCAGTTTCAGCCCCAAAACCAAAGGGGGGAAGATGATTAGGAATCCAGTTACCCAGGAGCTGAGGACCAGTTGAACCCGATCATTATGGATAGCACACTTTGATGTTCATAATGATCCGGTTATGCAGCGGTTTGCAGATGGCAACATTTCGGTTGTAGGACATGGCAGTCAGAAGATAAAATTCTGTAACTCCTAATAAGAGAAAAAAGAACTATTGAGTAATACAACCATTATAGGAAATGATTTTGTCTCCAGTCAGAATGGTTATCAAGAATCGTGGAATGCAGACAGCTGTGAATGAAATTTCCAAGAAGGAGAAATTTCAGAGGAAGAAATACATTGGAGTCTTGAGGCAGGGATCCAGCAGAGTGAGGAGGAGGAGGATGAAGTTCTCCATCAGTCTTAACATGTAGTTGAGAAAGAGAAAGAGAAAAATCACAATTTGCAGCCGAGGGTCTTCTGTCAGTCCAAGTAGAATAAACTCTATTTCCATTGAGTGGTTTTTCATTTCTCTTTTGTTCTATGAAATGTAAAGAAAATAAAAACTAATAATACATCTAGGAAACATTTTATTTTCATTCTGAACCACATAAAGCTCCATATTTAAACTTACATGCATGCAAATCTTTTCACGAGTGCACTTAGAGTTCAGCAAAATGAGCACCCTCTAATTCATGAGTTTTCTTTATAAGAATGCTGACAAATTCTTCCCTTGTCTAGACCCGAATAATCCTATTTGCCAAATAACAGAGAGTGTATAAGTCATTTGAAATTTAGCTCAGCAGTTGGTCTATGGCCATTTTCCACATAGAATCCCAAGAGAATATTTAAATATTTCATATTTTCTGGTTTCTTCATTTAACTACTTTCTTAAGTAATTTTGATTCTACATATTCATCACTCAGTTCCATTTTATATTTCCTTTATCACTGGTTTTGCTATCACTTTGCTTCAATTTTTAAAACTACATCTATTTGCTTATTCTTGCCAACTCCATCTGTTTTTCCATTCACTGTTTGCTTTATCAGTGGCCTTTAGATTCATTACTTAGAAAATGTCCCAGTATATTATTAAGTACAACTCAAATCTACATGATTTAGAAAATAAAACATACAAGCAGATAAACTAAAATAGATATCTATGGTTTACCTTCCTTTTTAGCTCATTCCATTTGTAATGGTCTCACATTATTTTCTGTATAACTGAACAAATTACACTAAGAAACTAACTTTTAGTTTGAAAGTAATCATTTAAGCACTAGTTGCAGTTCTTGTCACTCACTCATGCTATAGTTAGTAATTATTATTAATTTGTTCATCATTTCCTTTGAACATGAGCAAGGCTTCTTTGTCTTATCCAATTTTCAGAATTTCCAGGGAATATTTAGAAGAATTTCTCTTACTTTCTGTTTCCCTTCTTCCTTGCATGTAAGCTATAATAGAAAAAAATAAAGTGCCACATAATTGATTTTTCCTTTTCTATTCAATTGAAATCATTCAAATAAATCTTTTTTATTTTTTAGATAAATTGATATTAATAGTTTTTTGGTCCATAAGCTTTTAAAAATTCTTTAATATATTAGATTGTTTCCCACCATGTGGGAAGATGGTGTCAGACTAGGCAAGTATAGCTCAAGTCTCTCACAAAAACAATGGAGAAAGAGCCAAAACTTGTCTGTAGGACCTACTTTGGGGTCAGCAGACCAAGTCAGTACTACTCAACTCCCAGGAGGGTGAGGGACAGAGAGACAAAGAGACTGAAACAAAAAAACATGAGTTACCAAACCCCATGCTGGCCAGAAAGGGCTCCCCTCCCACACCCCTAAGACATTAAGCTTGGGTGAAACCCCTGGTTCACTGCAGCTAAATGAGAGGGGAACAGACATCTTCCTCCCTGTCAGCTGTTACAAGTGAAAAAGGGAGGGGTAGGTAAGGGGCTTTTCTTCAGTGAGTTTGGTCATCAGAGCCCAGTTTGAATATTGACTCTGACCAAACAAAACACAGGAAAATGGAGATTTCTTCTACCAGGGAAGGTGCATTGAAGAGCACCATCTGCTGACCAGTATAGAAATTGCATGGACAAAAACTGCTTTTAGGGCTCTCAATATCCTAACTCCTGGGACAAAATCTGCACCCAATTAGTGAGTCCCTGGCCCAAATTTGCTAACTTAAACTGGGCAATTTTAAATACTTAGAATAAGTTGAACCAAATATCAAAGAAGCAATGTGAAAAAAAAAAATAAGCAAAAGTGAGAAAATGGCCATTAAAGTAAATTCACCAACATATTCAGATACTTAGACAGCAGCAAAAAATTATAAGACATCCTAGGATACAGAAAGAGATGGCTCAGCCAAAGAAACAAGCCAAATATCCTCAAGAGATACAGGATTTATGACATTAATCAATGATAATCATACAACTCTCCTAAATCAGGTCAAAGAACTGAAAGAAAATAAGACTAAAGAGGTAAAGTATATTAAGAAGATATTGGCTGAGCATAAAGAACAATTTGAAAGCCTGCAAAGAAAAGTAACAGATCTTATGGGAGTGAAATACACTATGGATGAGATTAAAAGTACATTAATGGCACATAAGAGCAGATTTGAATGCTCAAAGACACAATTAGTGATTTCAAAGACAGAACATCTGAATGGGAAAAGGCAGGAGAACAGAAAGAAAAGAGAATGGAAATAATGGAACAGGGTCTCAGGGAATTGAATGACAATGTGAAATGTACAAACATACATATTATCAGTGTCTCAGAAGAAGAAGAAAATGGAAAAGGGGCAGAAAGAATATCTGAGGAAATAATGACTGAAAACTACCCATCCTTTATGAAAGACATAAACATAACTATCTGTTGCAGTTTGATGTAATTATGAATTCCAAAAATAGATATTGGATTATGCTTGTAAACTGGTCTGCTAATCTGGGCATGATTAAGTTATGATTAGGGCATTAACTGGGCCATGTCAGTAGGGCGTTGAGCCTTACTCAATGAGGCAAAGGACAGAAGGAGCAGTTTTGATGTTGGAGTTCTGGTGATGAAGGAAAGAAGGAAAGAAAGCCCCAGGATAGAGATGAGCCATTCACCTGAGAGTTCACAGCTGGCCTTGTGGACAGAAGCATAGCCTAGAGACCCTCATAGTCTACAGCTGACCTTGTGGAGGAAACAGAGGAGCTAAGCCCAGAGAGAAACATAGCCTCTGGAAGAGAAGAACCCAAGAAGCCCGAACCCTGGCAAATGTCAGCAGCTGTATTGCTCCAACACGTGGCAATGGACTTTGGTGAGGGAAGAAACTTAAACTTTATGGCCTGGTAACTGTGGACTTCTACCCCAAATAAATACCCTTTATAAAGACCAACCAATTTCTCGTATTTTGCATCAGCACCCCTTTGGCTGACTAATACACTATCCAAGAAGGACAGCACATCCTGAACAAAATGAATCTGAATAGACCTACCCTGAGACACCTGCTACTCAGAATGACAAATATCAGAGTAAAAAGAGGATTCTGAAAGCAGAGAAAAAAAAAAAAAAGCAATGCATCACATACAAGGGAACCTCAATAAGATTAAGTGCCAACCTCTCATCAGAAACCATACAGAAGAAAAGAAAGTGGTATGATGTATTTAAGGTACTGAAAGAGAAAAACTGACCCCCAAGAATTCTGTACCTGGTAAAACTGTCCTTCAAAAATGAGGGTCAATTCAAAATTGTCACAGAAAAACAAAAACTTATAGAATATGTTACCAAAAGACCAGAATTATAAGAGATACTAAAGGGAGTGCTGCAGCCTGAAAGGAAATAATAAAGGCAAGAGACTTGGAGAAGACTGAAGAAATGAAAATTATTAAGATGGGTAAATTAAAGATAAAAATACAGACAATAGTACAATATAACAGAAAACCAAAGGATAAAATGGATGAAATAAGCAATGCTTTTACAGTAATAATATTTAATATTAATGGCTTGAACTCCCCAACAAAAAAAACAATCTGATAGAATGGATAAAAATTATCAGCCATTTATGTGCTATCTACAAGAGACTCACCTCAGACATAAGAACACAGCCAGGTTAAAAGTGAAAGGTTGGAAAAAGTGATTCCATACAAATTTTAACCAAAATTAAAAGGGCTGGAGTAGTGATACTAAAATCGGACAAACTATATTTTAAAGGCAAACCTATTACAAGACATGAAGAAGATCATTATATATTAATGAAAGGGTCAATTCACCAAGAAGAAATAACTGCACTAAATATTTATGCACCTAAACTGAGTGCCCCAAGATACATGAGGAACACACTGGCAAACTGAAGGGAGGTATGGTTGTCTCTACAATAATATTTGGAGACTTTGATGCATCACTTTTAGTATTTGATAGAACATCTGGACAGAAGATACATAAAGAAACAGAAATCTTGAATAATATGATAAATGAACTAGACCTAACAGAAATCTCTAGAGCATTTCACCCAAAAACCAGCAGGATATACATTCTATTGAAGGACTCATGGATCCTTCTCCAAGATACACCATATGTTGAGTCACATTACAAGTATCAATAAATTTTAAAAGATTGAAATTATACTAAACACTTTCTCTCATCATAACAGAATGAAGTTGGAAATCAACAATGGATGGAAAAAGGGAAAATACACAAATATAGAGTTTAAACAACACATTCTTAAATAATCAGTAGGTCAAAGAAGAAATGACAAGTGAACTCAGCAAATATTTTGAGATGAAAATGAAAACAACACATATCAAAACCTATAGGACAATGCTTTAATAATGATTGAAGTGTTGAATGCATAACTATTTGATTATATCGAATACCATTGATTGTACAGTTTGGATAAATTGTATGTTTTATTAATATGTATAAATAAAATTGATTTGTTTAAAAAGGAAGAAAGCCTATGGGATACTGCAAAGTCAGTGCTGAGACAGAAATTTATAGCCCTCAAAGCTTATATTAAAAAAAGAAGTAATAGCTAAATTTGAAGATCTAACTGCACACCTGGAGGAACTAGAAAAAGAAGAGCAAACTAATCCCAAAAAAAAGCTGAAGGGAAGAAAAATGAACAGAGCAGAAATAAATGAAATTGATAAGAAAAAAAACAATAGAATCAAATAAACCAAAAATTGGTTCTATGCGAATATCAACAAAATCGAAAAACCCTTAGCTAAACTTACAAAGAAAAAAAGAGAGAAGACACAAATAAAGAAAATCAGAAATGAGAGGTGGGGCATAACCACTGACCCTACAAAAATAAGAAGGACCATAAGAAAAGACCATGAACAATTGTATGCCAAAAACTAGACTCTGTAGATGAAATGGACAAATTCTTAGAAACACATGAACCACCTACACTGACCATAAAAGAAACAGAAGATTTCAACAAACCAATCACAAG
Source organism: Cabassous unicinctus (assembly GCA_029593785.1). Lineage (NCBI taxonomy): Eukaryota > Metazoa > Chordata > Mammalia > Cingulata > Chlamyphoridae > Cabassous > Cabassous unicinctus. The sequence goes on along the minus strand of JAQZBX010011271.1, from coordinate 9,622 downwards.
TGAAAAGACAGAAACAGTCATCAGAAACCTCCCAAAGATGAAAAGACAGGACCAAATGGCTTCACAGGTGAATTCTGTTAATCATTCAAAGATGATCTAATACAAACCTTGTTCAAGATCTTCCAAAAAATTGAACAGGAAAGAACATTACTGTGTAATATTTGTCCTTCAATGCCTGGCTTGCTTCACTCACCATAAGGTCCTCAAGATTCATCCACGTTATCCCATGTGTTAGCACTGTATTCTTTCTTATAGCTGAGTAATATTCCATTGTATGTATGTACCACATTTTGTTTATCCATTCATCTGTTGATGGGTATTTGGGTTGATTCCAACTCTTGGCAATAGTGTGTAATGCCGTTATGAACATTGGTGTGCATATATCTTTTTGTATCCTTGCTTTCAATTCTTCTGGGTATATAGCCAGCAGTGGAACTGCTGGATCATATGGCAGATCTGCAGTTAGTTTTTTGAGGAACCACCAAACTGTCTTCCACAATGGCTGGACCATTATACATTCCCACTAGCAGTGGATGAGGGTTCCTGTTCCTCCACATCCTCTCCAACGCTTACAGTCCTCAGTATTTTTTTTAATAGCTGCCAGTCTAATGGGTGTAAAATGGTATCTCATTGTAGTTTTGATTTGCATTACACGACCTCACTGATATGAATTAAGCAAATTGAGCAGACTCAGAGAGCTAGTGTCTGGAAGAGAGGTTTACAGAAAATAAAAAGGGAGAAGGTTGTGAGCCAATGCCAATATGGATGTAATCTATGATATGGTGAAAGTGTGTAGTTGGGCATTGAAGGGATATGACAGGAGGGTAGTGATATTATTGTGTTGGGCGGTGCAGGTTTGACTGGTGGGTAGATTGGGAAGGGTGGGTTGGGAGGTCCATGGAACTGGGGGAAAGGTTGGAGTAGGGACCAGGTGAACACTGGGGATTGGCAGGGATGTGGTGGAAAGTACAAAGCTGTGAAAACTCTTATGGCAATATGACAAGGAAGGGTTACTGGTTTACGGTGTTGTATTGGGGAGGGGGGGACGGCATTCATTACAGGGCACACCTGGCGCAGGCTTCTAGGGAGTGTGCGAGTAATTTTGTCATAATGTGTTGTATCAGTGGTTGGAGACCAACATAATGAGCAGAAGGAGTTGGACTCCCTTCCTGGGGAGGACTAATATACTCACAAATAGAGGGGTGGGAGTCTCTTAAGAACATGAGCAGGTCCTAACAGGGGAGGACAAACCAGTGTGTCAAGAACTCAGTGTTGTTGCAAGTAACTAAGAATCTTGTCACTCAAGGAGTGAAGCTGGGGGGTTGCTGTGGACCCCAAGGAGAGGGGGAGGGAAGAATAGAATAGATGGAACAGGGGATATTTCGTGGGCAATGGAAGTGTTCTCTGTTATCTTGCAATGATGGACACAGGCCATGTTAAATATCATCAAAATTTATAAAAATGTACCATCTAAAATGTAAACCATAATGTAAACCATGTACCATGGTTAGTAGCTATGTTTCACTGTTTGCATATCAGTTGTAACAAAAGTACCATCCACATATGAAAAGGTATTAATAAGGGAAAAGGGGAAAGGGAGAGGATGTCGGGTATATGGAAGTCCCTGTATTCTATATGTAACTTTACTGTGACCTAAAATTTCTTTGAAAACAAAATGAAAAAAAGTAGGACACTGGGGACAGTGGGATCTCATAGAATGCCAAAATGGGTACTACCCCAAATAGTGGGGCTCCTGAGGGCTCTGGAGATACCTAGGTCCTATGGTCAAGGCAGATAGCTCCAGAGTTTAGTGCCTTGCCAGTGGGCCATACTTTGGAGCTTGTGCTCCTGAGAGTGACAGAGTTGGACTCAGTTATGGCTTCCCTACACATGGCTCATCTGTCCCTTCTATTTAAACCTATACTTGGTGCTGGAGTTTGTAGGGGTACATCCAAGAGACTGGAATCTTTGGGATGTCCATGTGCCAGCTGGGCCCTGAGCCTCAGCAGATTTGCAACACCTACTTTCCAGCTCACTGGACTCACCCAGGACTACAAACAAGGAGGTGAGGATTGACAGCCACCATACCAAGGAAATGAGAGAGCCTACAACTGCAAGCAAGAGAGTCCCATCCATCAGTTGTATGGGATTGAAGCCTTCTCTCAGTTAGAGGTAGAGTCGATATCACTATCCCAGTATCCTAAGTATTGGGGAATGAACTATGGACTAGAGTGGACTTAATGGTATTTTACTATAGACTTATTGTGATTCTAGCAATGGAAGGAATTACAACATTGATGTAGAGGCAGTGGCCACTGGAGGCTCTGGGGGCAGGGAGAGGGAAAAACAATTGTAATACGGGGGCTTTTGGGGAACTTAGGAATCCTCCTGAATGACATTGCAATGACAGATATAGGCCATTTTATATCTTCCCATAACCTGGAGAATTGTGTGGGAGAGAGTGTAAACTACAATGTGAACTATGGTCCAAGCTCAATGGCAGTACCCCAGAATGCGTTTATCAATTACAATGAATGTGCCACACTAATGAATGATGTTGTTTATGTGGGAGGGTGTGAGAGGTGTGGGGAGTGGGAATTCCTATATTTTTGTGCAACATTTATGTAATTTAAGTATCTTTTAAAAAATAAAAAAATATATACTAATTAAAAAAAAAAAAAGAACATTACCAAACTCGTTCTCAGAATCCGACATCACCCTAATACCAAAACTAGGCAAAGATACTATGAAAAATGACAAGTACAGACCAATATCTCCAATGAATATATATGCAAAAATCCTCAACAAACTACTTTTAAAACAAATCCAAAGACACATTAAAAGAATTATACACCACAATTAAATGGGTTTTATCCCAGGTATGCAAGGGTGGTTCAACATAAGAAAATCAATTTGTATAATAAACCACATGTGTAAAGTGAAGGAGAAAATTCACATGATCCTTCTGATTGATGCAGAAAATGAATTTGACAAATTATAACACTTTTCTTGATAAAAACATTCCAAATGTTAGGAATAGAAGGAAGCTTTCTCAATATTGTAATGTGCACGTATGAAAAACCTACAGCTAGCATTGTACTCAATGGTGAAAAACGGAAAGCTTTCCTAATGAGATCAGGAAAAAGACAAAGATGCCCACTCTCACCATTATTATTCAATATTGTTCTAGATGGTCTAGATAGTAGGCTTAATGAAATAAAAGGCTCCCAAATAGGAAAGAAAGAAGTAAAACTTTCACTATTTGTTGATGATATGATCCTATATTTAGAAAATCCTGAAAAATCCACCATAATGCTACTAGAATTAATAGACAAGTTCAGCAAAATGGTGGGATATAAAATTAATATACAAAAAACAATAGTTTTCTATACAATACTGATGTGCAAACTGAGGAGGTAATCAGAAAAAAAATTCCATTTATAAAAGCAACTAAAAATCAAATGTTTCAGAATAAGCTTAACCAAGGACATAAAGGACCTATATTCAGAAAACTATACAACATTGCTAAAAGGAACCAAAGAAGACTTAAATAAATGGAAGTACATTCTGTGTTCATGGATTAGAAGACTAAATATCCATAAGATGTCAATTCTACCCAAACTGATTTACAAATTCAATGCAATCCCAATAAAAATCCGACAGCCTTTTTGCAGAAATGGAGCAGCCAATTATTAAATTTATTTGGAAGGGTAAGGGGCCCAAAATAGCCAAAAATGTCTTTAAAAAGAATAAAGTTGAAGGACTCTCACTTCCAGACTTTAAAGCATGTTACTTAGCTACACTGGTGGTAAAAATTGCATGGTACTTGAATAAAGACAGACATATTGACCAATGGGACCAAATCAAGAATTGAGAAATAGACCCTCACATTTACAGTTAAGGTATTTTTGACATGGCTAGCAAGCCCTCCCAGTGGTGCAAGAACAATCTATTCAGCAAACAGTCCTGGGAGAACTGGATAGCCATATCTAAAGAAAGAAAAGACCCCGAACTCACACCTTATACAAAAATTAACTCAGAATGAATCAAGGTCCTAAATATAAAAGTGACAACCATAAAACTCCTAGAAGGAAATGTAGGAAAAAACCTTCAATATCTTTTGCTAGATGGTGGTTTCTTAAACCTCACACCTATGGTATTAGCAATAAAAGGAAAAATAGATAAATGGGACCTCCTCAAAACTGAACTCTTTTGCACCTCCAAGGACTTTGTAAAAAGGGTGAAAAAGCAGTCGACCCATTGGGAGAAAATATTTTGCAATCACATATCTGATAAGGGTTTAATATCCATGATATATAAATAGACCTTATGAACGCAACAATAAAAAGACAAACTCCTTGATTAAAAAATGGGCCAATTGTCCAAAGAAGAAATACAAATGGTGAAGATACATGAAAAAAAGTTCAACATCACTAGCGATTAGGGAAATGCAAATCAAAACTGCAATGAGATACCATTTCACACCTGTTAGCTAGCCACAGTTAGTAAGTTAGATGTTAGAGAGGATGTGGCGAGATAGGGACGCTTATTCACTGTTAGTGGGAATGTAGGATGGTACAGCCATTGTGGAGGACTGTTTGGCAGTTCCTAAGGAAGTTGAAGACTTGCCATGGGAACTGGCAATACCATTGCTAGGTATATACCCAAAAGAACTAAGATCAGTGACACAAATAGACATCTGCACACCGATGTTCATAGCAGTGTTATTCATGATAGCCAAAATTTCTAAACAACCCAGGTGTCCATCAACTGATGAGTGGATAAACAAATTGGGGTATATAAACATGATGGAATATTATGCTTTGGTAAGAAGAAATGAAGTCGTGAAGCATATAACAACATATGAACCTGGAGGTCATTATGTTGAATGAAGCAAGCCAGACGCAAAAGGACAAATACTGTATAATTTTGCTATTATGGACGAAATATATTATGTAAACTCCTGGAATTAATAATTAGAATATAGGTCACCAGAAAATACAATGAAGATAGAGAATGGAAAGCTGGTGTTTTATCATACAGAACTGGTTAAAAGCTTGTTTATAAATCTTTGGAAATGAATGAAGTTGTGAAAGCACATCATAATGTTTGTGACTAGCAGAGCTATTATATGGGTATAATCTTAGTTGAAATGGAAAGCCTAAGGACATTTATATTACTGCAAGGAAAGCTAAAAAATGTGACAAGGGACTGTATAACATTGAAATCGCATGTATAGTATGAATATGTGTAATAGTGCATATATAGGACTGTTTGTACAAAATATAAATACAAATGATAGAAGTAAACAGAATAGCAGCTATGTATAGTAGGGGAAGCATAGAGAGATTGAGAGGTGATGAGTTCTGGTTATTTTTTCGTTGGTTGTTTTTTCATTTTTAGTATTATTATTAGTATTACTGGCATAATGAAAAATGTCTAAAGATGATCAGAGTGATGAAGGCCAAACTGTGATTATACTTAATACCAGTGATTGTACACTTTGGATGAATTATGCTTTATTGATATGTATCAAAATTGTTTGGTTAAAAAATTCTTAATAAAGCTTTATTATTAGTATGATTCTTGTATCTCATATTTGACAACCCATATTTTGTGTTTTTTCAATTTAGAGGATTTTTTATCATTCTACAAGTTTGCAATTTGTTATAAAATTTGTATTGTTTAATATTGTTAGATATTAGGCTTGAAAATGCGTTAGATGTACCAGACCAAAATTTTATCAGGTGTACAACATAACTGAAGAGTTTATAGACAAAATGCTTCATTTTCATTATAAGTGTTAATAAAACATCAAGGGAATTCATTTTAAGACAAAAATGAAAAAGCTCCTAATGGATTATATCAGAATTATACACTGGAATATGAAGGTGTTAAACACATTGCTGTGATCAATGATTTGAAAAAAATGTATGTACCTTTGTGCAATACATTTGGAATATTTTCTTTCTAACCATTCTGTGACCTGTTTCTGAAGGAGTTCTTTTTGTGTATGCGTATCTGATTCCTCTCACTTAATAACTTCTTTTTCAAAATGGATTTGGCCATTTTGATTCCCTTATCTTTTGATACAAATTGAAAATAATCTTGTCTATGTTTACAAAAATTTCTTACTTCAAATTTTTATCAGATTAGTGATATAGTTGAGTATCAATCAGGGAGAATTGACATCTTTATTATGTAGATTCTTCCAATCCATGAATGCAATATGTCAATATGTCTATGTTTAATTAGATCTTTGATAATCTTTCATCAGTGTTTTGTAGTTTTCAAGATGCAAGGCCTTTATATTTTCTATTTTCCTCAGTATTTTATGTTATTAAGTAATTGTAAATGGCAATCATTTTTAAGTTTAGTGCCCACATATTCATATCTAGTATATAGAAATACAATTATTTTTTAATTTTAAAATTACAATGTTACAAGTTACTCAGTTAATAGCTACCATAACAATGAATCTGTTTTGATTTGGAGAAACAACTAGTCCAAAAGGGGAATATATTAAATGCAAATGAGTTTTTATGGTTAAAAGATTTCAAAGTGAGTCAGGAAGTCATTCCAGAGGTTATGCTTATGCATGTCTCAGGAGGATCTCACTGACTGCTACAGTAAATACTGTCTCAAGTAGGGGTCACCCTGGGGGCTTTAAAGACATCTAGACACTATAGGCAGGGCAGACAACCCCAGGGAATCTGTACCCCATCGGTGGGCTTTACCTTGGAATATATGATAGCCCATCTCCCTGAATGTAGACTCATTTATAATTTTCCTACACATGGTTCTTCTGCCCAATTTATTTGAACCTATAATTAGCACTATACCCATTAAATATAAGGTCTAGAGACTTAAATGTTTCAGTTGTTCTAATTCAGGGTGAGCCCTGAATCTCAGCAGAGTTGCAGTCAACACCTATTCTCCAGTTCATTGGACCCACCCAGGACATAAAAGGATGATGATGGATGACACCTATCATAAGAAGCAGATAATATCTACAATTGCAAGTAAGACAGTTCATCCATCTGCCCCATGGGATCTAAGCCCGCTCTCAATTGGAATCAGAGTAGACATCACCATCCCAAAATCCTAAAGACAGAGGAATGAACAAACCTAAGAGGGAAATGCAACTATGGACTGAAGTAGATTTATTATTATTCTAGCAATTGAAGAACTTGTATCATTGATATAAATGCAGTGGTCTCCAGAGGTGATGAGGGAAGGGAGAGGGAAGATTAGGTGTAACATGGGGCATTTTTGAGACATTAGAATCATTCTGCATGATATTGCAATGATGCATTACGCATTAGTCAAAACATATAAAATTGTGTGGTGCAAAGTGTAAACCCTAAAGTAAACTATAGACCCATGCTTAGAAGCAATGCTACAATATGTTTTCATCAATTGTAATAAATGTACCATACTAATGAAAGTTGTTAAAGGAGAAAAGTGGGGGATAGGTAAGGGTTGGGGTATATGGGAATCCCCTATATTTTCTTTTTTTTTTTTCCCCTACATTTTCAATGTAACATTTATGTAATCTAAAGCTCCTTAAATAAAAATAAATGTACTTTGTCCAACAGTTTCCCGTCCCCCACCTCCATTTTTGTTCATTCCTCAGTCTTAAAAGGTTTAGGATGATAACTTTTCTGACAGCTTCAGGCTGACAATGGAGGTAGATACTATGTGGGCAGTGGAATGGAATAGTTTTTCTTGCAGTTGAATATACTCCTTATTTTGGAGATTGGGCTGGTCCATCCTCATCACTTTAGTTGGTTGTCCAGGGCAAACCTGAAGAACTGGAGCATAGAACTGGAGCTCAATCGGAATATAAACAATTCGAAGCATTTTAGTGTCTGAGAATTATACTTAACAGGTAAATTGAAAAAAAAAAAAAGGTTCAGAATAAAGCAGTAGAAGAATCATGATTAGGGAATCTATAAATGGTATATCTCCATAATGTTGAAGAAATAAATTTACATATATTCCCAGGTAAGTTCCACTGAGGGAGTGTTAATTTCATGAGGCCATGTGCTTGCCAATGGTGTCCGGATGTCCCTAAGGACCTCAGGAGCATATTTCTTTGAAAATTTGTTTACTGTGGCAGTTTGTGAAGTCTGGCTGATATCTGCATAAGTGTAACCTCCTGAATGGTCTCCCGATTCACTTTGAAATCTCTTAGCCATAAAATTCTATTTTATTTAATATTTCCCCCTTAATCAAGTTCTTTATCCAAATACATTGCTGATTAACACATATAAGTAATCCCTCGGTGCCCAGGAAGCTATTCCCTGTTTTTAAATTAAATTCTGGAGAAACTACATATATTTAGTTTCTATATGAGACAGTATATAAGATGTATTTATATTTATGAATACTTTACAGTCCCATTCTTAAACCAACAAACAAATGCTTGATAATTGTTATATCCATACCAGAAAAATAGCCTCCATTAATTTCTGATAATCCTTAAGCTAACTGGAAACTTCATGGTAACATTCAAATGTTAAATATGGAAACAATAGTAACACAATTCATTTATTCTTATCAGAAACTTTTAAGCCTAATAAAGTCATTCCAAGCAGTGAAACCAAAATTGTGTCAAGCCCTCCATCCTCTTTCAAGTTTTCAAGTTTTTTTTAACTGTACATTATAAATCATTTGGGTTTTTGAAATAAAAATTCATGTCACAACTAGAATAATTTAAATGAAATATAATAGAAAAAGTTTATAACAACTGTGGCAAATGTTCCACACCAATGCAAGGTGTTGGTGGTGGAATGGTGTAAGGGAATCCTGTATTTTACTCATGATTGTTCTGTAAACCCAAAACTTCTCTAATAAAATTTTGCTTTTAAAAGGAAATAGTAAACTACCTGGGATTCAGGATTCAAGTACCAATGTTTCTAACAGACATAAGGTGACATCATATGTCTTATACAAAGTGAAGTTTCAAGAGAAGAGCTGATGAAACTTTAATGACTTTGGGTGGGCAAGTCTTAGTTTAAAAGTGCTGTAACCTTATTCAGAATTAACTATCATTCTTTATGTTCATGCTAACATTGTCTCAGATTGAGACAGTTTGAGTCCAGCGAGCAAACATTCAAACTGGTTCCTGTGTCTTTTACTATGTCCTCAGCATCCTTGGAGCACTTCTTTACTTTTTAACTGAGCAAGATTTTCAAGGCTTAACTTGCACTATCCCTGCATTATTATCCCTGTATTACCGTTAAATAAGCTATTTCTCTAAGGAGCCCTGGTTCCTGGAAATGAAAAATGGAATTTGAAAACCAAGACTGAGAGTGTTCATTGCAACTGGGGTGTCTGTTCTTCTGGGCACTCTCAGTTAAAAATATTTTTAAAATGATATATGTGGATACAGGGAAATGTATCTTCACACCCATCCCTATCCACTTCTTTGTCCATCCATCTGTAACAGAAACATTCTTCATACTGACACCTCCCATTTAAAGCCACACAAGATCTATTCAATCTCTATTCTTCTGTCTTTGTAACTTTTATCACTGACAGTGAGGGACCTGGCTTCCACTATTATTTTATATTTACCTATTTACTGAATCATAGAAAAAATATATAGGATATAAAG
>JAQZBX010011270.1:0-27973 GCA_029593785.1 Cabassous unicinctus | reverse complement strand
TATTAAAAAAATTAACCCCTTTATATGTGTGTATATCAAGGAATAGTGTAAACTTTTGCAAACTAGCCAAATAAAAGGAAATGCTTTAAACTAGGAATGATTTGCAGACAAATCAATTGATAAAAGCGAGGGAAAAAAAAGATGGCAAAACTGAAATTGATGCCAAAGATTTATAAGGTTGACTAAGTAAACAAAAATGGAATGGATCACCATGGAAATGCATGAATATTGAAATAGGCAAGATTTGAATAGACTAATGACATGCCTCACTTAGACTGACAGGTGTTGATAACAACTGTGACACTCAATCCACACCGACATCCACACTTCTAACATTTTATTCCTAGAAAACGGGCTGGATTTAAAGATTTCTTTGGTAATGACTTATAAGCAAAATACATTTTCTAATCTTAAAGGGACAGATTCAATTCTCATCCACTTGAAAAACAAAAAAGGTTTCATCCATTTGCTTTCTGGGTTATGAGGAGCTGCAGTTAGCAGAAGTCATCATCTTGGGCTCTACTGGTCTTTGTTCCAATAAATTGCTCACAAAACTGAATTCATAATCTCACTTAGCCCCCGAACTGAGTACTTGAGTATGACCACCACTCATTAGAAACATAATTAAAAAGATACACATTACACCCCATCACATACAGATGAAAACCAATAACCCTTAATCTATTTGTTACCATGACTACCATAGGATATTTTATTTCAGTAAAACTCTAGGTATTTCATTTAGATTGTTGCTTGCAAATGAAAGCTGGAGACCTATAAATTTCAGTAACTGCACCAGAAATGGAGAGACTGAACAGCAGAAAATGTTTTTGTTAATCATGGGCAAATATGGTTTATAAGATGCTTACACAGAAGTTATTAAAATTGGTTAAATACATCAGCCCATAAACCAATTTAAATACCATTAAACTCATATAGAGTTTAAGGACACATATGCTAGTAATTCCCTGATTTATAGCCGAGAGATAAATCAAGCGCACTCTAGAACACAGTATGGGGCAGAGCCTATCTTCGTCAGTGCTGTTCCGCTCCATACCTGTCACACACCCCAGAATATGGGACACCAAATCTGTGCCTGCCAGCCTTTAGCAGATTCACCTGTGTGGAGGAGCAAGCTATAAAATAAACTACCTCCTCCCCACCCCAAAAGAGAGAATGAAAAAGTTAGCTCTACACTCCCTACCTAACAATAATGTTATTAAGAATAAAACCGCGGGGAATGGAGATGGGTGACTCAGTCCCTTGTCACTCATCCTAAACTGAAATAATTCCCTATCCCTGCCCTCCCAAGGCTGAGTTAGAGACCAGGGCACACGGCCAGGGAAGGAACTCTGGAGTGACTAGACAGATGGCTTTAAAGAGACTGAAATGAGGGTAAACGCAGCTGTAACCAGGACAGATCTGTCACCGCAAGAGGAGTCCGCGTTCCAGGGCTGCTCGGCTGGAGAGGCAGCCGGAGCCTCCAGCAGCGTCGCCCGCAGATCCCCGAGCTGACGGAGTGGAAGTTTCGCGGGCAGCGGCAGCTCGGAGTCTGCAAACGGCGCCCCCACCCCCCACCCCCAGCGCAGAGGTCTCCCCTAATGCCACATAAATACCTGCGTCCGCGATCCGCCCCGGGCGCGCCGAGGCGCCAGCCCCGCAGGGAGGGAGGACAGCGTTTGCAGAACGCCAGCGATGGCAGCGGCGGCGGCTCCCCGCCCGGCAGCATCCCTCGGGGACAGCGGGAGGACCCCGCAACTGACCGCGTCTTCCTTCGGTCCAAGCCTCCGGAGGGGACAACTGGCTTCCCGGCGAGGGGACCCAGGCATCCGAGGGCGGCGCCTGTCCCCATCCCCTGGGCCCAGACGGCTGGCCACGGGCAGCCAGGCAGCGCGCCCCCGGCCTTCCCCAGACCACGCAGCCCGCACCGACCCCGGGCTCTCGGCTCGGTGATCCGGGCCCCGGGTGCGCACGCCCCTCCCGAAGGGCCCCAGCTCGGGCCCTGGCGCGGCTAACGGAGGTGGCCCTCGCGCTCTCCGCCGGCTCCAGGCCCCGGATACCCGGCCGAGAGCCCCCCGCCGCCCCCCGCAGCACCCGGGCGCGCGTTCACACTCCACACGCCGCCTCACCCGGTCTACACCGCCGCACACATAAACAACCCCTCCCCAGCAGACGCTGCCTCCTCGGCCCTCCACCCTCGCCCACCACCCCAGCCAAACACGAGGGCACCCACGCGGCGTTAGGGGAAGAGGGGGCCACAGCGAGGTTGATGCACGCTCCCTCCCGGTGCCTTAAGCTCCTCCACCTCGAAAGTTACTTGGGATTGAGCGGAGGCCCGGGCCCTAAATGCGGGGTCTTGGGACCGGAGAGGGCAGGAACCCCGACCTGGCTGCTCGCGGCGCAGGGCGCACGAGCGCCCCCGGGATCCAGCCCTGCGGTGCCTCCTCCTGGCCCCCGGCCCGGGGCCCTGGGCCGCGCAGGGGGGGGGGAGGTGGCCGGGAGAGGGGGACCTGCCCCCGCGCGGGGTCACACTCGCTCCCAGCCCGCCCTGCCCCCGCGCCGCGACACTGGCCCGGGCATCCCCGGCGCATACGCACCCGGGAGCAGGAAGTTTTTCCCCCCTGCCTTTCCCCGGGAGCAGCGCAGGCGCACGGGCTCCTGCAGCCTCCGATTCCAGACGCGGGAGGCTCCAGCCGCCGCGGAGACGAGCCCAGCGTTCTGGGGGCCGGGGCCCCGCTCCCCAGCCCGGCCCCGCACAGCCACCCGGGCCCCGGGCCCCCGGTGCCGCAGCCTTCGCGCCCCAGTGCGACCCGGCACTTACCTCCGGCCGCGCCGCTCCAGCCCCGGCCCGACGCGCACGGAGCCCGGGGGCGCGGGTGAGCGCGAGAGGACCGGGGGGTCGGGGACGGCGCCGGCGGGTCGCGGTGGCTGGGGCCGCTCGGGTCCTGGCTGCGAGAAGCGGGTCCGGGGCCGCCTCCTCGCCCTCTCGCTCTGCGCCGCCTCCCGCTTCGCCTTGGCCGCCGCCGCCTCCCGGCAGCCCAGGGAGGATGCCCGGGAGAGGGAAGTCGGTCCTGGCGCCTGTCAGCCCCGGCGGCGGTGCGCGGCGCGGCTCTCACCGAGGCGGCGGCGGTGGCGGCGGCTCCGGCAGCATCGCCCCCGCCCTCTCCCCGCAGCCGCGGCGGCCGCGGGGCTGGGGCCGGCTCCGGGCTCGGGGCTCGGGGCGGGGGCTGCGCTCAGGCGCGGCGGGCGCGGGGGCTGCTGGCGGGCGCGGCGGGGCCGGAGCTGCGGCGGGATCCGCGGTGGCGGTGGCGGCGGCGCGGGGGCTGGCGCGGCCGCGGCGCGGGGACCATGCTCCCTTCTGGCTCGCTCCGCTCCGGGTACCGTCTGCTTTAGCGGCGAGGGAGGCGGGCCTCGGTGCGCAGCCAGGGCCGGGCGGAGCCAATCACGGGCGCCCGAGTGGGCGGGGGGTGGGGTGCGGGAGGCGGGGCGCCCGGGGCCCGGCCCCGCGCGCTGCTCCCGGGGCCCGAGGGATCCCCCGCCGCCGCGCGCCCGGCCCGGGGAGGAGCGCCGGCGGGTGTGTCCGTGCGTCCGTCCGCCGCTCTCGCCCCCCGGCGGAGGCTCCCGGCTCGGCGGCCGCGCCCGGCACACGCACGGCGCGTGGCACCGGTTGCTCTGGCCCCGCGGCCGGGTCCCGCAGCCCGGCTTGGGGGGGGCCCGGGACCGCCGCGAGCTCCCCGTCTGCTCTCAGCCCCGGAGGAAACGGGCCGAAAAGTTTGAGAAGGAAAAGTCCGATCGTCTTTCAGCTTCGCCCTCCCTCCTGACACTCCGGCCACCGGGAAGGAGCAGGAATTTTCCAAACCTCCGAGGGACCACGGCGAGCCACGGAAACCTTGGCCACGCCAACCCGGCCTCCTCCGTCCCCGCGAACTTTGCTGTTTGCACTAACCCTGCTGAAACCACGCTGTTTGGACTCGCACGTAGTCAGGCCGGAAGCAGTCTTTGGGGGCTCACCCTCCACCCCGACTCTTGTCAGCCCCACGCCCTCTCTATTTGCAGGCTGACTGCCCGCTTCTGCAGGAACAGGGAAGCTCTGCTGCAGGCCCCTGGCGGCTCCCAGCCAGAGCTTTGCCATCCAGCCTGCCCTTCTGGTCACGCCCTCTCCAGATCCGGTTTTTATATCCTGGCCTCTCCCTCCTGCCCTACCTTCCCCTCATCTGGTTTGGAATTTCAGGGGAACTATCTGGTCACCTACCCCATACCCACCCGCCCCCAGCCTGAAAGTGAGGGCTTCTGGGCCTCAACCCCCCTGCAAAGTGCTGAGGCCTGGAAGGAAACTGGGGAGACAGGTGATGAGATGGGGGGGGGGCTTGAACTGGGAGGAGCCCCCGGGGCTGGCTTGGCCGGTCCTGCCCCCACCTGCCATGGTCCAGGAAAGACTGGCCTGGGCTCTCCTTGGCGTTCAACTCTGGCAGGGATTGTGCCTTCTTTAATATCTTGTAGGAAGCAGAGTAGAGTGTTGGGGCTGATAAATAATAAATAATCATAATCTACCGAGAGGAGCAGCAGGATTGTCAGTGAAAGGGAAATAGTCCACTGGTGCTAGAGCTGGGCTTCTTAACCTTTTTTGTTCCACCGACCCCTTCCTAAGTCCACACTAACCTGTGTGTTATTTAATAAATATATCACACCCGCACCAACACGTCCCCACAACAATGTTTTTTTTTTATTTCAATTCAAGCTCTCCAACCCCTTGTTAAGAACCCCTGTGCTAGAGTGATGGCATTTCCTCAAGAGAAAACAAATCTAATGAAGTTTTGGTATGTCAAAAGGTGGGGGGCAAGGGAGGGAACAGAGCACATCACTGTAGGGAAGAAGCTGCCCTTGAAGGTGGGTCAGATGGGAGCACTGCTATGCCACTAAGGGCCACCCGGGGTGCCGCAAAGAGGGGGGGGAAGCTCCCAGGACTCCCCAAGCAACACCTGAAGGTGAATGATGGAAGTGGCTTGAATACTAAGTTCTTAAAATGGTGCATGGAAATTGGTAGAAGAATAATGTAGGTGGTAAAAAGGGGAAAGAGGGATTACTTGGAATTTAGAGAAGATAGGCTGGTAAGAGCTCGACATAGCCAAGAGGAGAGCCAAGCAGGAGTGACGCAGTGCTCCCTCAACGCCGCGGGAAGCCGTCCTCTGAAATAACCCGCGTGGAGCCCGCACCTGCTAACCTGCCGGAACCCACAGGTGCATTCTGGAACCCCGTAATGCATGGCAGCTGGAGGCATCGCAGAACTGTGGCAAAGGTGTGCAGGATGTGGGATAGGTTAAGATACTCCTAATGTCTTATAGATAATTTTGAATGATCCTCAAGTGAAAGAAGAAAATACACACTGCAAGCATCCTTCCTCAGCTGCATCTCTAAGTGAAGGTGGACGCATTCTCCGGGCTCCTGTGGCACGATCAGAAAAGAAAGGCAGGGCTGACTCCTGGCCCAGCCAGCGGAAGGCCTCCTTTGGCCCAGGGGATTCCAAGGGTGCCGCTCCAGAGTGTCGCACAGTCTCCAAGCTTGGAGTTTGAATAGAGCTCCCCGGAAGGGCCAGCTTGTGAGGGAGAAGGAGAAAAGCTGTGTGAATTTGAACTGCAGTGGGCTCCCCTGCCCTCGTCTCACCCCACCCTTCTCCCATCTCAGAGCCTGAGTGCAAACACAGATTTCCAGAGTCTGAATCCAACGTCTTCCAAAGAGCTGCTAGCTCTTTGGTTTGAGCAGAGCAGGGTCAGCACACGTGCTCTGTTCCAACCCGGGCACTCTTGTCCGTGTCACCTGCCCCACAGTGCACGCTGGGTCTTGGTGACATGAACCAGCTCAGCTCTGTGTTGTTGAGGGAGGGCTCTGCCCTCTGCCTGCATAGATCTTGCTGGTGTCGGGGAGCTGTCCTTGTTCTGGTTTGCCCGCATCTCTCTGGGTGCATGTGGGATTTGTCCAGTGTTGTATGCAGGAGCCTCTTCTGCCCTGGTCAAAGATTTCTCCAGGAAGCCCAGGATCATCTCAATGGTTTGCGCTCCAGAAGCCCTTCCTGTCCTGGCAGGACTGTGGGATCAGAACAAATGTGTAGGCTCCAAGCAGATGGGGTCTGAAGGAGCAGGCCCACCATACCCAGGAAAGTAGACTAGAATGCCCCAGAACATGCATTCTCTCCTCAGAGCACAGACCATTACCTGTGCAATCAGACAAGGGGCTTTGTGCTGGGAAGGCCCCTACTGTCACCTCGGGGGCCCCTGGCAGTGCCACAAACGCCCATGGTGGCTGAGCAGGACTTCTCGCTCTGTTTGTGGTTATAATAATAACCACAACAAAACTGTCATGCCAAGCACTGTACCAGGTATTCTACCCATGTTATCTTGTTAATCATCACAGCAGCCTGTGGAACTGGTGTTGTTCGTGCCAAAAACTGAGTCACAGAGAGGGTAACTGATTTCCTGTGATCACACAGCAAGTAAGTGCCAGGGCTGGGATTTCAGCCTGGTTGATTCCAAAGCCTATGTTCTTTTCACTACACTCAACAGATAAATGCAGTTTCTTCTGTCCTTCACCCGGAGCTTTTCCTCTTGCAGTAGACGCAAAGTGGATGCTGATTTTGCCTTTATCAGCAGGCAGTTCTGGACCCAGAGGGGGAAATCAGTACCTAGGGGACTGATGTGTGTGTGTGTGTGGTGGGGGGCTCACATCTCTTTGATTCAGAAGGCACAGGCCCATTGGAGAGTGGAAGCCCCATCAGAAACCCTGACGGGACAAACTTCCCCTTGACGGTGCATTTTCAGGGGCACAGGAGCCAGCCTCTGTGCTGGTTGGGGTTTTGTGTTTGCTGCTTCATTTTGCTTTTTCTTCTAATGTTACATTCCCCTAAAACCTCCCCCATTTGGCACCAAAAGCATTAATTAATTCTACATCAGTCACTGTCCCACCAGTGGCTAATCCACATAAATCCATAAACATCTATTTAGCACCTACTGTGTGTCCAGCATTTCAACCCCATGGTGTTGATGAAAGCTGGAAGGAGTCACAGCTGCTGAGTTTTCTCTGGGACCACGCTGCCCTCTGATGCGTCCCAAGGGCACGTGCCAATCATTCAATCAGGCTTTCACCGAGAACCTCCTGTAGGCTCAGCTCCGTGCCAGGCGCTGTCAGCAGTCCAGGAAAGGTGGTTTACACTCTGCTCATTTTCACCCTGCCCAAGCCCCCCAAAAGGTACAGAGACAACCAAATGCAACATTTGGGGTTCTTGTTCTTGACGAAGATCAAGGAAACAGCCGTTGCTCTGAAACAATATGATTTAGTGCTCAGCTGTGGGGAAAAAACCCCAAAGTCCTGTGCAGGTCAAGGGGACTGTCAACAAGAGCTGGTTGGCCAGGGGCGGCTTTCTGGACTGGGCAGGAGTCAGACAGGACCTGAGGGGGGAGAAGGTGAAGGGGAGCCCCGGGGGCAGAGGGGAGGGCAGGGGCCAGGAGGCAGATTGCTGAGATCAGGTAATAGTTTCCTGAACTCAACTTGTTTTTCAAAGTCACTTCCTTTGTGTGAAAGTGAAAGTGTCTTTCCCTCCTTTTTCCAAATCAGTGAAATATTACATTCTAAGACTCAGAACGAAACCAGTGTCTTTTTTTGGCATTCTTGGTGGCAGGAATTCAGCACCTTTTTTTAGTGCCACTTGTTTGCAGGTGGCAGGAGTGCTAATTAGACAGAGCCAATAACAATTTTCCTGGGTGGTTCCGACTTCAAAACTGACAGCAGATACTGCTTAGGCTTTTTAAGAGAGCGGCTTCTACTCTCCCCATTTATAACGTGACTCTCTAGCTACGGTGGTCCAAAGGAATGGACTTAATAGTTACTCAGTAAATCTCTATCGGTTGTCACAGTGACCGAAATTCCACTTTGCCTGTAAAATGTTTAAGAATGGGCCAACATATTTTTTTTTTTTTTTTTATGAGAGTACAAAAAATAAGACTCAAATGACTGGCAGGGTAGATTGTAAGGAAAATTTAGCTTGAATCTTTCACACAGTGAACCATGCTCGCCAAAGGGAAAATTCAGGAGGCTTTCCAGAGCAGATTGCACCCTCCCTGCTGCTCTTTGCATAAACATCTTTTTGAGCTGTATTGAGGAATAAAGACAGCATTTCCTCCAGGGAACCAGTTCTCTATTCTCTCTGCAGACAGAGGTGTTGGGAGTCCAGCCCCGTGCGCTCTTGTAATTTGAAGTAAAGCTCAGTTTGCAGTGTGAAGTGTCCGATGATCCCAGCTCTTCTCGGCCCTATGGAATGGATGAGCCTGTATTTCTGCTTCATGTTTGTTTGCCCCTCTTAGAGTTTGTTAAGCTGCACACGCTTCCTGTGCTGTAGGGTCTGGGAGGAAGAACTTGTGAGACCACACCCAGTGGAAACTAACACATCAACAGGGACCTCGGTGCCCAGTGCCCAGGATGGCACGGTACCTGGCGGAGGTACGCCCCCCCCCCCACAAAGCAACAGGGCCTGAAGTCTGGCGACCCTCTGTATCTTTACCGAGGGTCTTAAAAATAGCCCAGAGTCTGTGATAAAAGTCACCACCTGGTCCCGGAGCACCTTGCTGTAAGAAAATGTGATACATAAAAAATCAAAATCATAAAACAGAAGGACGTGCTAGTTTGCATTACAAAAGAACGCCTGGTCTTCTTTAAGTGAAGCTTTTCCTTTTGATATTTAATCCGTGGCTGATTTTTTAGGAATTCTGCTCACCTACGACTGGTCAGAAACACATTCATTTATTTGTATTTATTTAAGATTTAACACCCACCTACTTCCAAGAGGTCCTGAGCAACTTACAGGTTAAAACGTGGAGCAAAATTCCATCCCGAGAGGAAACTGAACAGACAGCACCCAAAGGGAGGAGATGGGGGTAGAGGTTTTGAGCTCTCAAGATGCACAGATTCCAAGGATTAGGCTGCTGGGTCACCTGATTGTATAAGGGAAGGCACATTGGTATCAGGTAATAAAAGATGTTTTGAATAGGAGCTGCTTAACAGCCAGAGGATTATAAGTGGAAGAATGTAGTATTGTTGAGATAAAAGGTTTCTCCTTTAGACCTTTGCAAATGAATGCTAAATGAGGAAAAGTGTAGTGCTACAGGCCTATTTTGTTAGCATTTTTCTCTACTTTTAAGCCTTTGAAAAATATTTACTAGACAATTTTTATTAAAAAAACATTTCTCTCCTTTATAGATTTGCTTATTGCAGGTTCAGGAAAGGGGTTGCAAACCAGACACATTTCCTTTAGGTGGCTGTGGATTTTCCTAGTAAGGAGCAGGTATCTTCTAGCGAACGTCTCACCCCTTGATAGTGTCAATATAGCTCCAGGACAATTTTTCACAATTAGCCAGACAGTTTTGGCTAAAGTAAAATTATACTAGGAACAACCAGAACGTAGATGGGTTTAGAAAAGCCTAGCAGGGCTTGGGAAGAGTCAGAATAATGTATGGAATCTGAGATGGTTATATACTCACCTGCAGATAAATCACATGAAACTGAACTTGAGATTTAAAAGGGTTGCGACTATGACCTCCTCATTATAATTGCAAATATGACCTCATCTTTCTAATCAAGACTGTTTTCCTGGGAATCGGGATTGGCATGTGGCAGTAGGGTGTCTGTGCTGTTCAAAAGAAACAGAGCTCCTAGGATGACAGTATATAAAATAATGAGGCACTGATAATGAAAAGATGAACATATTAGTTTAGCACTTATTAGGTACCAGACCTTGTTGTAAGCCCTTTATCTTTCTCCTCCCTCCCTCCCTCGCTTCCTCTCCCCTTCTCCCTCCCTTTCCTTCCTTTTGTTTTTATTTTTGGTTTTAAATCGTTTCTTATAATCCTTACAACAAAAGATGTGCAAATCTATGCATCCTGAGTATAAAAATATAGATGCAGTCCAAGAGAGGGAGGGTCAGGGTACCGCATGGCCCACCTGGCTGGCTGGAGGCCAAGGCTGCGTCATTTCTGACCCTTGTCTCAAAACCAGAATGGAAGTTGGATATTGTGTTGTGCTTTTTCACTACTTAGGCACACACTGGGTGCCTCACTGTGGGACACTCTCGACATCCCTGGCTCTTATGCCTCTGAAATCCAACCAAAAGGAGACTGGAAGGTAAGACGAGAAGGAAGGAAAGAAGCCGAGGTGTGTTAGTTATCCATCGCAGCATAACAAATTACCCCCAGAGCATCTTATCACGACCAACGCCTCTTAGCTCTCCCATGTCAGGGTCAGGCACCCAGGTTCAACACAGCTGGGTGGCTCTGGCTCCAGTTTTCTCACAAGCTTGCAGTCAGAGGTCGGTTGGGGTCGTCATCTCAAGGCTCGAAGGGCTGGAGGATTTGCTTCCAAGCCCACTCACCTGGCCTTTGGCTGGAGGCCTCGGTTCCTTGCTTTGCGGGCCTCTTTTCAGAGCTGTCTCAAGACATGGCTTCTGGTTTCTCCCTGAGCAAGTGCCCCAGGGGAGAGAGTGAGAGAGATCAAGAGCACAGCTGCAATGACTTTCATAGCTTACTCTCAGTGATGACGTGCCACGCTTCTGCCTTATTCTCCTGGTTTAATGTGAGAGGGGATTATACAAGTACCAGGAGGTGAGGATCAGTGGCTGCCATCTTGGAGGTCACACTGGTCTCTTAGATTCCATGACATCCATAGAGGGGAGCTGTGGGCAGGATGGGATGCATTTCTTGGATTTCAGGAATTAAAACTTGACAAAGGCCCTTGAGAAATCAGGGGATGTGAAACTCCAAAAGGGAAGATGGCTCAAGATGACAGGGAAGCCCAACTTGAGAGAATTCTTGCATCTAATTGCCAATGTTCTTGAAGTGAAATATATCACGGGAATGGGTGTTGGTGAAACGGGAGTGGCTCTGGGAAAGTTCGTCTTTGAGTTCAGCTGGCAAAGGGGCATAAAGGTAGTAGAGCCACACAAGGCTTATTTGCTAACTAGGTCTAATTAATCGTGGCAGCCAAAAATCTTTTTTTTTTCTCTTTCTTATGTGACATGAACAGAAAATGAAGAAAGCTGCTTATCAGTGACGAGTAAGTTATCTAATACAAAGGATTTCTGAGGCGCCAACTCTTTTTGAGAGCCACTCTGGACTGGGCAAGGTGCCAGGTGCTGAGGATGCAAAGGTAATTAAGAAAAGGTCACTGTCCTTGAAGATCCCCCAGTCTAACAGGAAGACAAACATATACACGAAATGCCATTCAGCATTATCAATACCGTAATGAGGTTCAGTTCAGGTAGAACAGGGACAGTAGAGAAGCCATTGTCAGTGCTACTTGGGGGCAGGTGGGTCAGGCTAGACTTTACAAAAGAGATTACACTTGAGCAGAGTCTTGAAAGAGCAGCAGGAGTTCGCGCAGGGAACAAGAGGAAGAAGGGCAGAGAGCACAAGAATCACAAAGCCCAGAGGTGTGAGAGCATGGCAGGCTAGCGCTTCACTTGATGAGAGCTGGGTGGACAGTGCAGACGGGCTAGAGAGGGAAGTGGAGGCCTTGGCTGCTGTGCCTGGGAGAGGATGGGGCAGGGCTGTCACGTGGATTCCTATGTCACAGTCATGTCGGCTTGTTAAAATGGAAATTTCTAAGACCAAGCCCGTGTCCACACTAGCAGATTGTTCACCATGACCATTTCCTCCTCTTCCCGGGGAGGACTGCATTTCCCAGCCTCCTTTGCAGGTGTGGTCATGTGACAGAGTTCCAGCCAATGGAATGTAAATGGGAGTGATGGGCGCCTCTTCCGGAGCTGGCCGTTAGAATCTGCTCTGCACGAGTCTCTGTGCTCCTTCCCCTCTCCATGTTGATGCAGACAAGCCCTGGGACCCTGATTATTGTTTGGAGAGGGCCGCCCACTGATCTGGAACACCCATTTTTGGGTTTTATGAAAATGAGAAATAAAATTCCGTTGTGTTTGTGCCCTCACACATTTTTGGGCTTGTCGGTTTTCGCAGCTAGCGTCGCCCTAACTAATAGAGCAGTTGACTCTGGGAGTGGAGCTGGAGAGTGATGCATTTTTAACAGGCACCCCCGGGGGGTCTGAGGACCACTACTGGAGGCAAAGAGGAGCCAGCCACTGCTGGGTTTAAGGCAGGCCCAGCACGGTGATACTGTTTGCATTTTCGAGTGGTAGAGAGAAAGAAGAACTTTACCTCTTTCTTCTTTGCCGAGAAGAACATTCCACTGACTGAAAAGAAAAAGAAGACTTTGGTAAGGGAAAAATTGAAGTTCAAGATGAGTAAAGAGATGATAACAGCGCCAAACTACTGTAAATGAGCTCAAGTCTCTTGGCCAGGACAAATGACACTCTGGGGAGTAGACAGAACTCACCACTGAAGCAGTAGAGCCTCTGCTGATAATCTTCGAGAGATGTGGAGAATGGGAAAGAAACTGGAACACTAGAGATGGGAAACCATAGCTCAGGTTAGTTAAGAGGGGAAAAGATGATTCTGCAAACTACGAGAGTGACGACATCCATCCTTATTACATTTCCTGATGAGATTATTTAAGGTTCATTTGTAAGCACATGAAAAATGGAGCCGTTTTCTCTAGAATCCTGAGTGGGTTCTTTAAGAGCAAGGTAATCATATTCCCGGTTTTGTGGTAGGCTTGCTAGATTGTCAGGAAATTGTGTTAGCTATGGTAGAGACAAAGCACACCCCAGCTAGGAATCTCATGATAAGTTTGTCCACAGATAAAGTAATTTCAGCTCCATATTAGTATGCACAGTAGGTGGACTTGGAATTGTTTTATGACCATCTCCAAAGATGCTGATCAGTGTCAGTGTGACAGTAATTTTGTAATTGGAGGCCACAGCCATGGTCCCATTTGATTTTTTTTTTTTTTTCACAATGAGGACATAGTTTGCTTAGTAAGTATTTAAGATGTGAGATGGCATGCAGAGAACACATTGGTTACATGGCCCAAAGAACCGGCTAGAGTGCCAAGTGAACTGTGATGACGGGACTGAAACAGAGAAACTAGAAGGTCCAGGCAACAAAGTCCAAGACTGGGAGACATTAGCTGCAGACTGGGAGTCAAAGACTCGGGAGCCTCAACCGTCCGTGAAGCGGCACCAGCCACCTGTGTGCTTCAGCTGCCCAGAGCCCAGTGCCATCTTAGGTGAACTGAGGAACGCATATGGAGGGGGGTTGCGTTCCCCGCAGCAGGTGTCCACACCTGGCACGTGTGGCGTTTGTGAGTTCCTTTTGCTGAGACACCTGGGCATGTCCAAGGGAGGATGGCCAGCCTCACCCCGGGGCATCCCAGAATCTTGTCATTGGAGAAACATTGGATGGACTGGAAAAAGTCGGTCCGAAGGCAAGAAGACTGGGGGTTATGTGTAGCCTTTGGGATTCGCTGAGACCATATGCAGTTCTCTGAAGGGGTGTCAGGGGCCGAGAGATGCCGTCTTAGGAAAAGGGCTCGGTGGGCAGATTTCAGGTCCACGGAAGAGTGAGCTCATGCACAGTCATCCCAAACGACGGGCTCTCGGGAGGCGGGAGGCCCCGCCACTGGACATGTTCACGTGGAGAGCAGAAGGTCCCTTGCTGGGGTTGCCAGGGAAGGGATTAGAGCACTGACCGGGTGTCATGCCGCCCCAAATCATGAAAGTCCCTCCAAATATTAGTAGCTATTATTACTGCCTACCATTTGGTGAGAACTTAAAATATGCCAAGCACTCTGCTAACATGGGCTCAAAATCCCTGTGCTTGTTTCCTATTGCACCTGTAATTAATGATCACAAAACGAGTGGCTTAAAACATAACTCTATTAGCGTACCATTCCGGAGGTCAGAAGTCCAAAATCAAGTTGTCGGCAGGGCTGTGCTCCGTCTGGAGGCTCTGGGGGGACAGTCTGTGTCCTTGACTTTCCTGGGCTTCTAGAGGCCGTCTGCGTCCCTTGGCTCACGGCCCCTTCCCCATCTCGCTCTCTCTCTCTCAATCCGACCCCTGCTTCTGTCGTCACCTCTCCTTCTCTGACTCTGATCCCCCTGCCCGCCTCTTTTGAGGACCCCTGTGATTATATTGCTCCCCCTGATAATTCAGGTTAATCTCCCCATCTCAAGGACTGTAATTTAACCACACCTGTAAAATTCTTTTGCCATGAAGTTAACATATTCATGGGTTCAGGGATGAGCAATTGGACATCTTTGGCAGGCAGCATGGTCATTCTACCACAGGCCCTTTATATATGCCATCTCAGTCCATTGAATCCCTTGCTATCTTGAAGCTTTCGGCATCTTCTCCACTCACAGTGTGTCAAGCCACACACTGCACCTCCATGAAACTGTGCGGCTGGGATTCGAAACCAGTGCTCACCCTACAAGCCGTCCCCTCACCACTGTGACATTGCACTGTGCATATTATTATTATTTATTTTAGAGCCTATAATTCGAAGCACTAATAATTGGTCTTCTTTAATGGTGTTAATTTAGTGGTGACATTATGGCAGCTTGTTTTTCTGAAATGTAACATAAGTCAGGCATTTCTGGCTAATATTAATTTTGACTGGCCTCCCCCTGCTATCTGCTCAGCAATCAGCTAACAGGTTTTTGGGTTTTTTTTTGCCCCTCTTGGATTTTGTCACCTTGGGCCTTCTTAGCTACAGGGGTTTGGAAGAGTGTTATTTTCTGAATTCACATCTGACAATCTTTGTAGACTGAAGGTTACCCAGCTGCAAACGTTTGTTTTTAACCCAAGTCACACAGTCATCAGGGAATGTGTAAAAGGATTCCAGAAGTGCAGGTTAAAAACCGAGTGATTCAGGGAGGCAGCAGGAGCAGCGGCTGTGACGATGGTAGCAGAGCCTGGGAAGACGTGAAAAACGGCAGGTCTGGTGGAAGCCCTGCTCTTCCCCGGATGCGCTCAGGGAGGCAGCGAGCACGGCCCCTGTTCAGGCTCCAGTGCTGGGAAAGGCCAAGAGCCCTCGGGGAGCTGGTCTGCCCCACTGGGAAGCTGAGGGAGAGGCAGAAGCCGGTGTCCTCTTTTAGGATGGCGGCCCTGAGGCCCGGAGACTTTCTCAGGGTCACATGACCGGAGCCTCTGGGACCCTGAGCGCCTCTTCTCTGGCCACCCTTCCAGAATGCTCCACCTCAACCATCTGGAGCCACGGGAGGTCCGCACGGCTGACCTGCTGCCCCCACCTGCAGCTCAGTTCTCCCTGGCTTTGCAGTGTTGGGCGGGGCCCTGGCGCAACCCTGAGCTGGACGGGGGCAGAGCAGAGCCTGGCACAGGAGGGGGGGGGTCCTGTGCCATCAGCTAGTACCTGCCAGCAGCCAGCAGGTGGCAAGAGGGTCCGCAGGTCTCAGGAGGGGCTTGGCTGGGGGTGGGAGCCTTGAGCTGACTGTGATGGAGGCGAGGAGTGGAAGGGCCAACCCTACCGATCAGGAGCTTTCTAGATGTTCTCATACAGCGGCACCCTGGCCTCTTTCTCTTTTTCATTTTAATTAAGGTGAAATTCACTTAACATAAATTATTCATTTTAAAGCAAGCAATTCAGTGGCATTTAGTACATTCCCAATATGTGCAACTGCCACTTTTCTCTGGTTCCAAAACATTTCCAACATCCCAAAACCAAACCTAGTGCTCATTAGTGGTCACTCCCCACTCGTCCCTCCCCCTAGCCCTGGCACCCACCCATCTGCTTTCTGTCTCCATGGATTTACCTGTTCTGGATTCCATAGAAATGAATCACGCAGTATGAGCCTTTGTGTCTGGCTTCTTTCATTTGATATAATGCTTTCAGGGTTCACCACACACTAACGTGTGTTGGGACTTCATTCCTTTTTCATGGCTGAATAATATTCCATTGCATGGATAGTTTGTTTATTCATTTGTCCGTGGATGGGCATTTGGGTTCCTTCCACCTTTTGGCTATTCTGAATAGTGCTGCTATGACCATTGGGTACCTATTTTCAAATCTTCGGGGTAGAGGCCTAGGAATGGAATGACTGGGTCATATTTGACTCCATGTTTAAGATTTTGAGGAACCACCAAGCTGTCTTCCACAGCAGCTACACCATTTCACGTTCCCACCAGCAACGTACAAGTGCTACAGTTTCCTCACATCCTTGCCAACACTTGTTATTTACTGTCTCTTTAAAAATAACCATCCTAGTGGCTGTGAAGTGGTATCTCATGGTTTTGATTTGCATTTATCAAATGATCTTTTCATCTGCTTGTTGCCTATTATGTTTATCTTCTTTGGAGAAATGTTTAAGTCCTTCACCAATTTTTTAATTGGCATAGCACTTGAGATTCTAGAAAGGAAGGAAACTAACATTTTTCAACCCCTTCTCTATGCCAGGTACTGGCCTAGGAAGGGCACACACTGCCTTTACTGGGCAATTCTCTCATGCCAGGCAGACTAGGAGCTTTCCCTGACCCTGGGTGCAAGAAGGAATGACACAGTTCCTGCACTTGGAGGGCTCAAAGTCCGCATGTTTGTGGAGACTGACATTTTCACAGACAGCACAGGGTGGTAAGTAATGAGGACAAAAGGGAGTAGCAGGAGCAGCAAGAGGGGAAGAGCTGAGTTTGGGAAAACAGTGCTCTGTTTTCTGTCAGAACCCTGGTGTTATGACACGAAAGGTGCTGCTTTTAGAACCTATTCCAGTAGTGGTCTTGATTTCATAAACATAACATTCCACTGCTGACTTGTGGTTATTGCTTATCTTGTGGTCCACTAGGACTCTTGAATCTTCTTTTCCCATACTTGTGTCTAATTTGCTTTTGTGTAGTTGCTCTCTTTCTCTGGAAATCTCCCTTCTCAACACTCAGCATTCCTATGACAAGATGCGGGGAACAGACAAAAATTTTAATTGTTCAATTGATTTAAAACAAACAACAGTTTTACTGAGTTATAATTTACACACCATAGAATTCACCTGCTTTAAAGTGTGGAATTCAATGAATTTTAGTAAATGTACAGAGTTGTGTAACGATCACCACAATCCAGTTTTAGAACATTTCCATCAGCAGAGGGGATAATTTAGGGGCACAGTACAACAAATGTCTGTTTATTCAACCTACTTGAGCATTCATTTCTGAAACTGTTGTGCTTAAGAAAATCTGTCACCAAATTTTGAGTTACTTCATAGTAGACTTTTGTGAAAAAAACAAAATGAAGTGGAAGGAAGAATCCCTGTACCTGAAATCTTGAGAAGTCATTATCCATTTTCGCTGACCACTTCTTTAATAAACAGACAATTTCAGAAGTAATTATTTTAGAGATGGCAAGTACCATTGGCTAATACTATGTTGTTGTTTGTTGGGACGTATAAAAAGTCTTTTAAATTTGCTCTTCAAAAATCACTTACACCCACAAAACCACTTCAGTAGACAGAATAGGTGTAGGTAGGGGCAAATCTTAGTTACCATGGCAAACCCAGCTTTACCTTTTTACCATTTAAATTTCATTTGTTTATGTTGCAGTCACATTTTCTTCCCTCTCTAGAACTCAGTGTTTTGTACGGCCCAGAGTACCCCAAGCCCATCTCTTTGAAAAAGTGGCCACCTCTCTGGCATGAGAGGCACCACCCAGTCACCCAAACCTTTAGAGGTGAGGAGTACGGTGAAAAATGCTGCTTGACCGGTTACTACTGTAAATACCCATTTATGAAAGTTTAGGACCTGTGGGTGGCTCCTCTGTTAGGCACACATGACTTGCATGGGCCAATCCCTCTGAAAGGCTTATTGGAAGGAGCCATGCATGCTTCCCCCTAATCTCACTGTCTAGCCTCCTTATGCTGGAGGTCCATCAGTGCCCAGGCAGAGAGGGGGTCGCTGCTCTGATCCAGGCACAGGAAAAACAAGAATCTAGTTTGAGAGCTCTCAAAATGCTCTTGAGTTCTATTTGTGAGAGTATGGATGGGGTGAAGATTGCACCGTTATCTGCTTTTATGAGAAAGATCAATTCCGAGAGACAAACGTGCATCAGAGATTTATTATCTATTTGTAAGTTAAAAAATGAAGATATCATACATTCAGAAAAGTGCACAATCTTAAGGATACAGCCTGATAAACTTCTACAGAGTGAACACACTCAAATCAAGACAGAGAACTCTAACTACACCCCCAGGCCTCCGTTATGCCACCCACCCTCTCCTCATGTGCCCCAAATCATGGGCACCTATCCTCTATTAGGGGCACATATAGAGGATATGTGCCATATAAATGGACTCATATAGTATGTCTTTTATGTGCGTCTGACTTTTTTCACTCAGCATTAGTGTTGGTGAAATTCACGCACATCGTTGCCTGTGGCAGGAAGTCAGCTTTTACATTGTTGTATAGTACTCCATTGTACGAACATACCACAGCGTAGGTAGCCTGCTACTCTTGATGGGCATTTGGGTAGTTTTCAGTTTTCGTCCATTAGGAATAGTGCCCCTATTGACATTCCTGTCCCCACCTTTTGGCTCACCTAGGTGAGCATTTCTATTGGAACAGAATGGCTGGGTCACGGGAAGGCATATGCTTAGCTTTCATAGACAGGACGATGATGACTTTTTAATTCTTCTTGCATCGATGTTGGCAAGTTGTGTGTTAGAAAGAATTTATTCATTTAATCTTAATTGCAAAATTCATTGGCATAAAGTTGTTCATAACATCGTTCTCATTAACCCTTTAATGTTTGTATGAAGCTCTAGTAAAATGGTACCTTTTGTTCATTACTGATAGTACTAGGGATTTGTAAATTTTATTAGTCTTTTCAAGAACCCATTTTGGCTTTGTTGAGTTTCTCTATACTGTATTGTTTTCTATTTCATTTTTTAAAAACTTAGATATTTACTATGTCTTCCCTTCTAATTTATTTACAGTCAATTTTTTTTAAAAAGATTTATTTATTTATTTATTTATCCCCCCCTTGCTGCTTGTGTTTTGCTGTGTCCATTTGCTGTGTGTTTTTTTCTGTGTCTGCTTATCTCCCCCTTGCTGTGAGGTCTTGCTGCATCAGCCCACCATGCCGCACAGGCTGACCTGCCCTCACAAGGAGGCCCCCGGAAGCAAACCCAGGGCCTCCCATATGGTAAACGGGGGCTCTATCCATTGAGCCACACCCGCTTCCCCTACAGTCAATTTGATATTCTTTTCTAGCTTCTTGAGATGGTCATTAGACCACTCATTTTCTGCTGCTCACTCTTCTAAAATACACATTTAAGGGTATAGAGAGTTTTAGCTCTATTCTACACATTTTAACAAGTTCATTATTATTCATTCAGAATATTTTATAATTTCCATCGAGATTTCTATTTTCTGATTTATTTTTTGAAACACAGGTTATTTTGAAGTATATCTGGTAATTTCTAAACATTTGAGGATTTTAAAAAATGTTTTCAATTTTATTACTAGTATATTTCTGCTCTAGTAAGACAAAAACTTTATATGATTACAGTCCTTTGAAATTTATTGAGGATTGCCTTATGACTCAGAATGTGATTTATTTTGGTAACTGTTCCACAAACACTTGAAAGAATAGCATGCTGTCGTTCTCGGGCTCGGTCTTTTATATATGTATCTCAATAAGTTCAGGTTTGTTTATCAAGTTGTTCAAGGCTTCTCTAAGTTTGCTGATTTATCATTTCCCTATTATCTCAGATGCTGAAAGATGTATGTTGAAATCTTCAACTTTGATCATGGGTTGATTGTTTTTCATTTTAGTGTGGTCAGTTTTTTGATTTGCATGCTTTGAGGTTTTGCTTTTAGGTATGTATAAACTTCAGACTATCCATTCTTGCTGCTGAATTGACTTTTTGTCATTATGAAATTCTCCTCTTTATCCCTAGGTATACTTCTTGCTTTAAACTTAAGGGCTTCTTTGTCTGGTATTAGCTAGCCAGCTTTCTTTGGGCTAGTGTTTTCCTAGGATGTTGTTTGACATCCTTTTGCTTTCAACCTGTCTGTATCTTTTGGTAAGCAACATAGGGCTGGTTCCTGTTGTTTGGTTTGCTTTGTGTTTCCAAGCCTTAAACTCTTTTTCTTTTCATTGGAGTATTGAGTCCACTTACACTGAATACATTATGGATAGTTTTGGTATTAATGCTACCATCTTATTATTTGTTTTATTTTTGCTCCAACTGCTTTTTGTCCCTATTTTTCTCTTCTCTTGCCTTCTTTTGAATTACTCAAGTGCTTTTCGTTATTCCCTCCCCTACTTAGAGGGTTAGTTATAAATTATTTTATTATTCTTTTAGTTTACCCTAGAGCAGGGGGTGGTGGACTCTGCAGCAAAGGGACAGATAGGAAACATTTCAGGCCTTGAAGGTCACACACAGTCTCTTTCCTCCACTTCCTTAAGCTCACCAACCCCCTCCGTTTTCTCTTCACAATCCTTCAGAAACACGAAAGTCATTCTCAGCTCCCAAAACTGCCCGTGGCCAGATTTGAGCATGGGTGACAGTTTGCCAACCTCTGCCTGAGATTTACGATGTGCCTTAACAGAATTCACTTTTCACTTAATAATCTTGCCACTTTCTGGACAATGCATGGACCTTATGACACTTTAATTCCATTATCTTCCTTTCATGCTCTTTTAGCCACGTATTTCAATTCTCTGTTATTTGAAACCCCACAAGACATTATTATTATTGCTGTTGTTATTTTAAATAGCACTCACTTGGGTGTACTGGCAGCTTCTGCATTTCTGGTGTCCCCTATTCCTTTCTGTATCACTGTACTTCTAACTGGGATCATTCTGCTGGCGGAACTGCCTTACGCGTTTCTTTTAGCATGTATTTGTTGGCGACACATTTTATTAGTTTTCACTTGTCTGAAATGTTTGTTTGCCTTCATTTTTAAGGATATAGAATTCTACACTGATGGTTATTTTCTTTCAGGGTTTTAGATATACCATTCTATTGTGTTCTGACTTAAATTATTTGTGTTGAGTAGATCTTACTGATGTCCTTAATGTATATCCCCCACCTCAGCTAGTTTAAGAATTTTCTCTTGGCTTTGGTTTAGTGAAGTTTTACTGTAAGGTGCGTTTGTGTAATTTCTTTGTATTTATGCTGTTTGAGTTTCCTTAGCGCTTATTGCATCTGTATATTGATATCATTTGTTGGTTTAAGAAAATTCTTGGCCTTTATCTCTTCAAATACAGTTTCTATCCCATTTCTTCTCTGCTCTTCTTCTGGAACTCACATTCCACCTATGTTATTTCTTTTTGTTGTGTCTTTTGTCTCATGTTCTTTTCTGTGTCTGTGTATTTAATCCTTTAATCTCTCTGCTTCAGTTTGGTTATTTTTCTATTGACCTGTTTTCCAATTTACTCATCCTCTCTTCTGCTGTGTCTAATCTGCTGTTAAACCCAGCTACTGGATTTCTAGTTTTACTTACAGTGTTTTTCTAGTCTAGAATTGCCATTTGTTTCTTTTTAAATAGATTCCAGTTCTCCATCTTTTCTACTTTTTGAGACACGTCAATCTAGGTATTTAAAGTCATTGCTGCAGTATTTGGATTGCCTGTATGCTTCTTTCCAAAATCTGTTTTTTCCCCCTCCTTTGACTTGGTTTCATTTCGTGTGTCCTGACATGCTGGGGACACATGAGTCCTAGACATTGTGAATGAAACATTTATTGAGGCTTTCTCTGGATGATGGCGCTTTCCTTTACAGAGGAATCTTTTTTTTTTCCCCCAGCAGGCAAAAGAGTAGGCAGATTGCCTTGACCCAATCAGCACTTAAGAAATTTTGAGGCTGAACTTTAGGGTTTTTGAGGGTTGGTCTATGTCTGGCTAGTCTGTACTTTTAGGGTGTAGCTCTCCAGTTGTCTCAACTGAAAATCTAGGTTATTACCAAGGCCTCTCGTCCTTGGTGGGCCCTGAACGTCAGTATTTTTAATCTCCAGAACTTTGAGGTTGCTCAAACCTCTAGCTGGGATTCCAGCCTTTTAGAAGCTAGTTTCTTGGCCTGTTGCCCAGAGAAGCAAAGATTAGGAATCAGAATATTCCTCGAAGGGAAACTGTATGCAGAATGCGGCCTGATTTTTCTATGGTGCCTTTCCCCAGGACCTTGGTCCTCTATGTTGTAGCTTTTTGTTTTCCCGCACCAGTGAGGCTGATGCAGCTCTAGGCCAATGTTTCTGCTCTCACCCGTTGAGAAGTGGCAAATGTCCTGGGGGGAAAATGCAAGGGAAATTTAGGGTTTACCTCACTGCATTTCCATTCTCACCAGGATCTTGGCCCCTGAAGTCCCAGCTGCCTTTGTTAATCTCCAATGACTTCTAACAGCTGTTTTCTGCAATATGTTTAGACTTCATAGTTGTTCTCAGCATGATGGCTAACCCGATGCAGGCTACTCTGTCATAGACAGAAGCTAACGTCTCCAGAGATTTATTTTTCAATGTAGTTTGCAGGCCTTGTCCTGAGGCAATCGCACATTTAGTTCTATCTCCTGCATCTTCTTGAGGCATCCCCAGCTGAGGGCCTACAAGCTCTTCTGGCATCTTCAGCACCATCAGAAATAAAATATTAAGCCACGCTAAAAAAGATTTGCAAGTATTAACTAGGTTATAAGCATTAAAAAAATTGAGGATGATGTGCCAAATACGATAAAACTCAATCAGATCACTCAGTGTACCAGAACACCAATTCTCCAGTTTTCTCTGGGAAATGAAGTTCACCATCTTTTAGTTTATATTGTTTTGAGGCATTCAAGTATAAACACATGCACACATACACACCACTTCCACCCACCTCCTATGCTCTATGCTGATCGAATAGCATAGAACTGAGCTGACACTCTGACTCTGCTGCTATGTTATAATATGACTGTGGTCAAGCCTATTTCAATCCCTTGTCCCTACTGTCTTCATTTGGAATATTAGGTAGGGGTGGAGGATTGGGTCAGGCCCAGGCAAGCCTAAGGGGTCCTTCCAGCTCTGGTGGTCAACCTGTCTTTAATGACCTGGTCTAGGGAATCCTTGGCAGAACAATCAGGCACTTGGGCTGCTCTCAGCTGACGGGTTCCTACTGGGGCTGCAGAACTTACTCTCCTACGTAAGCCAGCTTGCGGCTTGGGCGCCAGTTCTTTCTCAGGCATGGGGGAGGCATGGGCCAGGCCGGGGCTGTGTTCCTGGACAGGCAAGTGGCCTCACAGAGAGCCACATCCCAGTGTGAATGGCAGGATGAGAGAACACATCTCAGGCTGCACCTGGCACCTGCGTCGTTCGAGCACATTCACCTCGGAAAGACAGATCTAGAGGTGACTGCTTCTCAAGTCTGTGCAAGCGTCCTCCTCTTGTTATGCCTGAAAACACCATCTTGTCAGCAGTATCTGAAGGACTCGGATCCCTCCTTTGCCCAGTGGTAATTTTTAGATCTTAGGTTCAGACGCAGTCACTGAGGCGTCCCTGAGCCTTCCAGGCTCCTCTGTCAGTGGACTCCTGACTGACTTGGACCAACAAGAGACACTGGTGGGAGACTAGAGGGCAGGTAACCTTCCTCTTCCCCTTGGATTGAGTCCTTGGCAAAGCCTCCCCTTCCACGGCTCCGGGTCCTGGTAGACGGGCTTGCTGTGGCTTCGGCATCTGCTGGGCAACCCAGCACCTTGACCCAGGTAGCACTGTGACTTTTCTTTGGTCCTCCAGCCTAAGGGTGGCGGTAGCTTCCAGTCTTGCTCATCGCTAGGTGGCCCAGCTGCCCCCTGTTGGTGTCACAGCCTCTTCTATCATCTATGCTACCAGTGAGCACCATTAAATCCTCTCTCTATAGATCCCTGGAGGGATTGCTGCTTTCCTCTTTAGGTCCTGGCTAACTTAGTGGCTATAAATTGTCCTTCAAACATCTTTTTCTTTCCCATGTATATAACTCTCTAACCACATAGAGCTCGCAGCTTTGTGGGCCAGAGTCCACAAAAGCCTTGTTGAGAATGAGACGGTTTCATAGTTTATAGATGTGGGAGACAGAATTGGGCTCCTACTCCAGGCCCTGCAATTTACTCCAGGCTGTTTGCACACGGGCAAGGTGCTTAGCCCATCTGTCCCTCGTTTCCTCTTCAGAAGATCATTCGGTTGTCCCGCTCTCACCACCTCCTGCCATGTTTCATGTTCAGCGAGGATGCTAATACTCCTGTCCTCATATGACCGTCCGTGATTAAATGAGTTGCTATTTGAGAAAGAGCCAGATGCCCAGGAAACAGACTCATTAGAGGTTTACTGCAGCTTCCGGTGCAGCACGCACTCAGCAGGGCTGAGAGTCGGTTCTGAAAGGCGAGGCAACGCTGTGGAGGTGGCCGGAGGACTGGAGCCCGAAGTTTGGACAGAGATACTTGCTGGAGTTGTGACCATGGCATTTTCGGCTGGCGGCCAGTTTGGTGGCCACACTGGCCTGCGAGCAAGTCGAAGGGGGAGCCTCTTTCCCTTTTTCTGCCTGGCTGAAATGTCATTCCCTCCAGGAAGCGTCCGCTGATTCTTAGTCTGGGCTGGGTCTCCCTGTTACGTGTCCTCCTTGCCTTTCCTGTGCCATTATTGTCACTACCATCCTCATCACCACGGCTGACATTTGCTGAGTGTCTCCCTCGTTCCAGACATTTTGCTCATGGCTTTCTGTGGCAGAGTCTGCATGTCAGCTCAAGTCCAGTGCTCTTTTTATTTCTCCATATCATTAAAACCCAAACCTTCCATGGTTCCCAGAGGTGAGAGGGAGGCATGTGTGTGAGTGGAAACCTGCGAGTGCCCCAATCATTTCAAGCTGAAGGTAGGATGTTTTGAATCCTCAAAGCTTCGTGCCTAAGCTACGTTGCGTATGATTTTAGCATTGAATACGTTGCAATTTATTTTGAAAATCGGGTTTCCACATGCATGGGAGGGAGACGTGTGCTCTGTGGTCAAGGTTCAACGGGGCCAGACCGCTCACCTGCTCTTCACGTTCATTGTTGAGGCTGCATGTGGCGAGCCTCATGGGTCAGCCCCGGAATTCAGGACCCGTCTCCTGAGGCCCCTCAGCTTCCCTGCTTACCGCACTCTGGGTACTGCTGGTGGCTCTCTCGCCTCTTTGGATTCAGACTTAAATGAATCATTTTCTTACACTTTACTCACAATTTTAAATCATTCTACAAACAACATTGTAATATCATTAAATAATTGCAGAATCTAATAAAAGCCAACCTTAACCTCATTGGAATCTCATTAAGCATAGGGCTGCTCTTTGTGACAAATCATTGGCGATTATTGGGTCAGGTTTTATTTTGCTTGCATGGCCCAGGAGAGCAGGGGTTATATATAGAATCACAAAATGTGGATTCACACATTCAAAAACGTGTTTCAATCCACTCTGTGTATGCGCTGAGTTTACAGATGACAAAAACGAGACCCAGAAGGGAGGGGACTTTTCCGAGGTCACACATCACGTTTGTGACAGTTGTAGACCCAGAACTCTAGCCTCCTGCCTCTTAGTCCAGCATCTCTCCTGCAATGGCTGGGGTGTGGGGCTCCTGGAATGGTTTACGGATTTTGACTAGCATATCTTTGTTTGAGCAATCGTGCAACGGCTCAGTGGTGCCTTCCTCCACCCAGGAAGTCTGGGGCCCTGTGCTGGATGGACACCGCTGGCAGGTTTGAATCATGCAGAAGAAATGGGTCCCGTCCCCTGGAAAACTTAAAAGCCTCCAGAGATCGGGCTCATGCACGTGAAATTAACAAGTGATAAAATGCAGCCTCATTGGGTGGTTGCTCTTTTAAAATCAGAATACCGCTTGCCCACTTTTTTCCAGGTCAGTCCAAAGGTGGCATTCTTTCCAGTTCCATTCAGTTCCATGGCTACTGAGCCAAGGCCTCCTGTGTCCCAGACACTGCGACAGGCATGGACTGTTTGTCCAGATGAACAACCTCTCCATCAAAATGACTCCTTGGGTAGGACCAAGAAGTTCATAGGCCAATGAGAAGAGAGAAGGAGAAGAAGGCACAGGCGGGGAGCCCTTGTGTGATTGATCGACACACAAAGGCTGGCAGCTCTCTGTCTTGGAAAAATAGAAACCGCTGCTCATGTTAGTAAATCTAGCCAGCTTCTGGGTAGCACCTTGCAGTTTAACACATGCTTTTGAACCCATGACCTCATCTCTTCGTGGCTGGGGGAGACTGGAGAAGTGGAGAGTGAAGAGAGCTGGCCTCTTGGGGGTGAGCAGCCTTGGCCTCCCTGGGAGCTGGGCCTGGCGTGGTGGCAATACACCACCTACCGTCGTGGGCGGGTGCTGAA
Organism: Cabassous unicinctus; assembly: GCA_029593785.1. Classification (NCBI taxonomy): domain Eukaryota; kingdom Metazoa; phylum Chordata; class Mammalia; order Cingulata; family Chlamyphoridae; genus Cabassous; species Cabassous unicinctus. The sequence goes on along the minus strand of JAQZBX010011270.1, from coordinate 1,727 downwards.
ATGATCATCACTGCTTCTGTCCACTATGTAAAGGACCACCTCCCGAGTCGCTGCCCCCACGAAACCTTTAGCAGCCCTGCCCAGGCCATACACCGGGAAGTCAACCTTAGTTTTTCAGGCTGGCACTTCATTTCTTCTTGGGCTGAAAGCCAGGCTAATGCTGGGCGTCCTGCCCGCTCCCCGCAGGCCACTTGTGGCCCCTGGTAGTCCCTCCTTCAGCAGAGAAGGACCATCCCTGGAACTGAGTTGCTGCCACTGACTCGACTCTATGAATTGCTACAGTCCAGAGGTCCCTGCTACTGGGTGTGCCCATTGTAATAGACCCTTAAGACGCAGTAGGTGGTGGAGGGGCTGAACTTTAAAGTCAAAAATTGGTATGTGCCAGAAAACATGGATTTCTCTGTTTTCCAGATCTAATCCCATCTTACTTTCTTGCTGATGGCAGGAAAAATAGCCACAATAACAAAACACAAATACCACTGCCACCACTGTCACCAAAAGAGATCTTTAACTGTGACAACCAAAGGAAGCAGTATTTTTTTTTGAGTTTAAAAGAGCTCTCCATCCAGTACCTGTTAAATCAATTAAAACTCATATCTTGAAGACATTGTGTTGAATGAAATCAGCCAGACACAAAAGGATAAATATTGTATGATCTCACTAATATGAGATAAGTAGAATAAGCAAACTCATAGAGTCAGAATCTAGAATTTAGGTTACCAGGGGAGGGGGTGGGGGTAGGGTATGGGAAGTTAATGCTTAAATTGTACAGAGTTTCTATTTGGGTTGATGGAAACGTTTTGGTAGTGGATAGTGGCGATGGTAACACAACATTGTGAATGTAATTAACAGCATTGAATTATATACATGAATATGGTTAAAAGGGGAAATTTTAGGTTGTGTATATGGCACTAGAATAAAAAAATTTAAAAGCCATGGGGTTGTACAATGCAAACAGTGAGTACTAAGTTAAGCCATGGATAAGAGTTAATAGTACAATTATAAATATGTTCTTTTGTCAGTTGTAACAAATGTACCACACTAAAGCAAGTTGTTAATAATGGTATGTGGTATGTGGGAACTCTGTATTTTACGCATGATTTTTCAGTAAAACTACAACTTCTCTAATAAAAAAAAAACAGCTTTATTGAGATATAATTCACATACCACACAAGTCACCCATTGAAAGTGTACAATTCAGCGATTTTTAGCATATTGGCAGGGTTGCGCCATCATCACCTCAATCTGATTTCGGAACATTTTTGTCCCCCTAATGGGGGACACCCATTAGCAGCCCATCTCCTTCCTCTTCCTACCGTCTCCCCCCAGCCCCTGAGCCCTAAGCAACCTCGGATCTATGTTCTGTGTCTATAAATCTGCACCTGAACGAAACGACAACCTCATCCTCTCCTTCAGGTCTGTAGCTCCCCATTTCGAGGGGCTCTTCTCCTCCCCCTGCCCCTCCTCTCCCTGTTTCCCGGAATGATGTGTGGGTCCAGGGCATCTTCCCCGTAGCACCGAGGGGCCTGCCCGGTTCACGTGCTGCCCTCCAGCTGGCCGGACAGGCCCTCTTGGATCTGGGGCGGCCTCTGTCCTCACCGGCGCCACTGCTGGGGTCCACAGCAGGCGGTAATCTGTGGTCTGTTTTCTGGGCACAAGCAGCGCGCATGACGGGTCCTGGGGCTTGGCGTGAGGGAGCTTCTCAAGTTTTTATACGACACTGCTGG
>JAQZBX010011269.1:31801-43108 GCA_029593785.1 Cabassous unicinctus | reverse complement strand
CAGCTGTAGGCTGGCATAGGGCTTGTCTCTCTGGGCTTCTCAGCTGCTCTGTTCTCTCCACAAGGTTAGCTTGTGAACAAGGCAAATGGCTCATCTCTCCCTGGGGCTCAAGGATCAAAATTGACAAAGTTCTCTCTTTTTCTTCTGCATCTTCTTCTGTGTGTCTTCTTGAGTGACTGTCTGTTTCTATCAGCCCACCAAGGGAGCAGGGACTCAACCCTGAGTCATGCCCTATTGAGGTGGTCAAATCAAAGCCCTAATCTTGATTTAATCAAGTAAATGTAAAACCTTTGAATTTAATACAATCAAAGGGTATCATGCCCAGAGGAACACACTAGTTTACAAACATAATTAATATCTTTTTTTGGAATTCATAAATAATATCAAACTGTTACAACCTACTAGTGGGATTACTGGGTCATATGGTAGTTCTAAATGTAGCTTTCTGAGGAACTGCTAAACTGTCTTCCACAGCAGTTGCACCATTTTACATTGCCACCAGCAATGAATGATTCTTCCTATTTCTCTGTATCCTCTCCAACACTTGTTATTTGTTTTTATTTAATAGCAGCCATTCTAATGGATGTGGGGTTTGCATTATTTTGCAACTGTCCTGTAAGTTTGAAATGATTCCAAAATAAAAAGCTTAAAGTGAAAAAAGATGTTTGACTTCACATGTCACCTGTAGAATTGGTTGATAAAAGTTTGATAGTATAACATAGTATTAGTGACAAGCAGGGAAAGAGATTATTAAATAGTTAAAAAAAACTTCATGTGAATTGAAACGTGTGTTTTCTTTTGTGTTTGGCTTCTATTGCTTACCATTATGTTTGTGAGCATCAATTACACTGATACATGTTGGAGTAGTTCATATTCATTACTATTGCTCCATTTATGAATATACCACAGTATTGTCATTTGGGTTATTTCCACAGTATGGCTGTTACAAATAACGCTTATAGGTACAGTCTTGTATATGTCTTCCGGTGCATCTATACACACCTGTCCTATTTAAGAAAACTTTGCCTACCTCAAGGTCATGATGATATTCTACTATGTTACCTTTTATAAGATTTTACTGTCTTACTTTCATGTTTACATCTAAAACTATGTAGGACTGATGTCTTTATGTGCATGGGTGAGATAAGGGTCAAGACATATATTTCCCCATAACTATAACTTCCCTAATAAAGACTATAAACCATCTATTTAAAAGACCATTCTTTCATACTGCTTTACAGTGTAATCTTTGTTATTAACTATGTGTGGGTCTGTGGGTGTATTGCTGAACTGTTTATGCTGTTTCATTGTTTATTTGATTGTCCTTGGACCAATTTTAATTAGTATTGATATGTAATAAGTTTTGATAACCCAGTGGTATAATTCCTTCAACTTTGTTCTTTTAAGATTGTGTTGCCTATTCTTCCCCTTTGTATTTCCATATATTAGAATCAGCAGGCCAATTTACATGAGCACACACACTCTCACACGTAAGTCTGCAGGGTACTTTATTGGATTTACATTAAATGTATAAGATTTGGGGAGAACTGGCATCTTAAAAATATTGAGTCTTTTTCTATGAACATAATAGATTCCTCTATTCATTTAGTTCTTTAATTTGTCTCACTAATAACTTGTACTTTCTAAGTCCAGGTTGTGCAAATCTTTCATTACATTTACACCTAGATGTTTGATTTTTTTTTATGCTAATATATAGTTTTTTAGTTTTTCATTGTATAAAAATTTAAATAATTTAAATTTTTCATTTTCTATGCACAACAAAGGCAGCATTAAGAAACTGAATAGGAAGCGACAGACTGGGATAAAGCATTTGCAAAACAATATCAGACAGAGAACTAGTATCTGACAAAGGGCTAGGATATAAGGAACGTCTCTAACTCAGTAATAAAAAGATAACTCAATTAAAAATGGGAAGATTTCAACAAAACTGACACAGAGAAAGAATGCCTGATATTATTAAACATCAGGAAAATGAACATCAAAACCTACAAAGAGCTATCACTACAGACCCACCAAAATACCTAAAATGGGAAAGACTGTGAACACCAAATGTTGATGACATTGTGGAACAACTGGGAACTCTCACACACTCTTGATGGGAATGTGAAATGTGGATTCTTTATCAAACCAAACTACCCTATTACTCAGCAATTCCACTGCTGGTTAGTTATCCAAAAGAAGTGAAAATGTATATTCACCAAAAGATTTGTACAAAAGAGTTCATAATAAGTTTATTTGTAATTGTAAAAATCTGGAAACATGTCAGGCATCCATCAATAGGAGAATGGATAAACTGGAATATATTCATACAATGAAATATTACTTAGCAATAAAAGGGAATAATTACTGTTACAACACAGATGAATGTTAAAAGCATTAAGGGGAAGTGGATGTGGCTAAAGCACCTGAGCTCCTGCCTATCACATGGGAGGTCTCGGGTTCAGGTCCCAGTGCCTCCTGGAGAAGATGAGTAAGACAGCAAGCTGGCATGATGGGCAAGCACGGAGAGCTGACGCAACAAGATGATGCAACAAGGAGACACAAAGAGGAAAGACAATGAGAGACCCAACAAAGCAGGGAGCTGAGGTGGCTCAAGCGATTGGTGCTTCTCTCCCACATGGGAGGTTCCAGGTTTGGTTCCCGGTGCCTCCTAAAAAGAAGACTAGCAGACACAGAGAGCACACAGCAAATGAACACAGAGAGCAAACAGTGAGTGCAAACAATGAGGGGGTGGGGATAAATAAATAAAATAAATTTTTTAAAAAGGCATTAAGATGTGTGACAAAAGCCTTCTATAAAAGGGTACATACTGTATGAATCCATTTATATGAAATTATAAAAGAGATGCAACTATCCTATGGAGGAAATAAATCAGAAAAGTTGTTACTGCTAACAGAGGGAGGGCAGGAATTGACAGAGAAGGAACATCTGATGGTTAAATTCATGTGTCAACTTGGCTAGGTTATGGTGTCCAGATGTTTGGTCAAGTAAGCACTGGTCTGATTGTTACTGTGAGGGTATTTTGTGGATCTAAATCATTAGTCAGTTGATTATATCTAAAGCTGATTACATCTACAGTCAACAAAGGAGACTGCCTTCAGCAATGAGAGAAATTTTCTCATCCTGTCAGTTGAAGGCCTTAAAGGGAGAATTGAGGATTTCAGCAGTCTGAAAGAAGACTTTCTATCTTGACTTCAGCTAGTCAGCTTCTCCTAGGGAATTCTATGTCACCATTGAGTTCCCAACTTGCAGACTGTGCTATGGAATTTGTACTTGCCAATTCTCACAGTCACATGAGCTAATTCCTATAATAGAATTGGCTCTGTTTCTTTGGAGAACCCTGACTAACACAGTTGTTGAAGAGGGTGTATCATTGGAAAAATAAAAAACAAGAAAAACAAAATGATACTGAGATATGTTACCTACACAATATGCATGTTCTGGAGTCAGATAAATGAAAAGGTTTGCTTGTAAAGGTTTAGTAACTGAATCTCCAAAAAACAAAGGCATGTATATACATATGTAAATTTATTATAAATTTTGTTCACATAACGTATTGTAATAAAAATACATAACACTATTTATTGTAAAATCCTTATAGCCAATTTATTCTCACCTAATGCCTTCATTTATTTTTGCCAAAAGCATGTATCTCTAGTCAAACTATAATTGATATTCAAGCATGATTTGACAAATGAAGTTGCATTTCAATCTATTCTTTTCCCAATAAATGCTGTCATTAAATCTGGTATGGGATACACTGTTAAACTTTTCTTCACAGTCATATAAATTGTAGTCCCTAAGCCGAGACCTCTTTCACGTCTTTCAGCTTCAGTACTAACTGTGACTCCATATAACGGTTGTGTTTAACAACAGCTCACAGAATTCCTGAAAATTTAATAATCTGCACTCATCAGCCAGTTGAGCCAGCTCCAGCACAGCAATGGATTAGTTTGAAATGGGTAACGAACTTCTCAGGAGCAAACTCAAACACGTAGGTACCAACAGTTTCATGATTCATAGTGACTAATAGCTTCCTAACCAGGGATCATTTAAGTTAATACTTCAAAGTGCTAGTGCATGCCTATCCTACAGAAAGTGCTATTTAAGTGTTTGTAAAATAAGATAAGACTTGGATGCAAAAGACAGAAACAGGTCCATTATTGTTCAAATAAAAAATTCATTTAGTGGAATATAGAAGTTTATCTCAGAAAAGCCAACAGCAAGAATTAGCAGTAAGCCAGATGACTTTACCATCCCCCAATTGTGCTCCTAGGTATTTACACAAATGATTTGAAAATTTATGTCCACAAAAAAGCCTGCACACAAATGTTTGCAGCAGCTTTTTTCATAACTGCCCAAAATCGAAAGCCACCAAAATGTTCTTCAATAGGTGAATGGAGAAACAAACTACGATATATCTATACAATGGAGTATTATTCAGTGCTAAAAAGAAATAAGCTATTAAGCCACAAAAAGACACAGAGGAACTTGAACACATACTGCTAGGTGAAAAAAGCCAACGTGAAAAGCAACACACTGTATGATTCCCATTATATGATATTCTGAAAAAGGCAAAAATATAGAGACAGTAATAAGATCAACGGTGGGCAGGAGTTGAATGAGGGGTGATGCACAGGGCATTTTTAAGGCATTGAAAGTATTCTGCATGATACTGCAATGATGGATGCATGGCATTAATGCATTTGTAAAACCCAATGAACTAGACAACACAAAAAGGGAAACTTAAGGTAAACTATGGCCTTTAGTTAATAATTTATCAATATTGGTTCATCAAAATTGTGACAATTTGAAATTATTTCATGAATCCCCAAAAGAGAAAGATTATGTTTGTGAACTAATCCATTCTGCGGGTGTGAGACCCATTTGATTGGACTAGGTCAGTGAGGCGTGACTCAGGTTGAGTCGTCACCATTTTACTGGAGCTGATATAAACAGGGACACAGAAAGAGACACATAGGAAAAGGGAGCTGCCATATTTGATCCTGCAATGTGAGAGAAAGGACTCCAGCCTCGTCCACAGCATAGCTGCAAGGAAAGAAGCCCCAAGAAGCTCAAATTGCTGAGGCCCAGGGAGAGATAAGCTATATGCCTTTATGCTTGCTGTTGAATTCAGGAAGAAAGTGGAGCAGCCGAGACCGAAAGAGGAGGCCCAGAAAGAGACAAGCCCTATGCCTGACTGCCCACAGCTAAGCTCCAGGAGATGGCAGATTCTGGAAGGGAAGGGAGAGACCTCATCAGAGATCAGTGGCCATCTTGCTTTGCTTTGGCTGGACAACAGTATCAGCAGTAGCTGACTTTGGTGAGAAAGCACCTCTGATAATGCCTCGATTTGGACATTTCATGGCCTTGGAACTATAAGCTTTTACCCCAAATAAATGTCTATTATAAAATTCAACACATTTTGGTACTTTGCATCAGCAGCCTTTGGCAAAATAAAACAATTGTTAACAAAGGTACTAAAAAAATGAACAACTGAAACAACCTCAATGTCTATAAACAACAACTCAAAGAAAATACTGCACAGCTATTTCAAAAAAACTCTGTTGATACTTCACAGTAAATTATAAAGTGAGAAAGACTTTAAAAACAGTACATATGATTCCCTTCATGTAGAATGATTATTCATCCATCTATCCATCTACCCATCTACCTACCCACCCACCCATCCATCCTCTTCCATGAATGGAGAGAGAGAAGCCTGGAAAAGGAGGTTCAAAATGTTGAATAATCTAGGTGGAAGATTTTCAGAAAATTTTGGTTTTCAAGCCTTTAAAATTTTTTTTTACAATGAGAATACATCATCTTTATAAATAGAGAAAAGACAAATACGTATTGTGGAAAATGCATGCAAAAGCATGGTGAATGGCATCTGGGTATTACTATCAACTATGTCTGAAGACTTGGCTGTAAGATATAAACTTACTGACGGCCTTGTCTCACTCTAAACACACCCTCACTGTTCCAACCAATTTACCCCTTGCATATAATATCAATACTGCCCTTGTTGCTGCCCATAAATTGGAGATCTACCTTCAGGAGGTGGTGTGGTCACTCGGCTACTTTTCTCAGGGTGTTTTTTTAAATGATATTTGATTTGTCTTATAGTATCTAAGCTCATTTTGTTTTTCACAGCATTGTAGGCGCACAACTATGATGAGTCAGAGACTCTCCTCCAGCTCACAGATGGCTGTAAAGGAAATGGAGCCAGCAGTCACATATCACATACTATAGAGAATGTGCAGAATATTGGCAGACACTCAAGAGAGCCCAGCTCACTGTTCAGGAAAAACACTGCTGCCTTTTGCTCATCATCCAGACCTAAACATATTTTCCAGTGCCCTAACATTTTTAGTTATGTGATTGTATAACCTTAAATAATTGATGTTCCTTGAGGGTGAAGTTCAATATCTATTTGGTCAAGCCTTATTCATTCTTCAAATTTCAGCCCCAGTTTTACTTTGTAGGTGTAACTTCCCTGTACTCTCCCTCGAAAGACCCAGAAAGAGTCCATTGCTTTTCTATATCTTACACCCACCCTTTCACTCATCACGTATAGGTCTCCATAACTAGATAGTGAGACTAGGACCACACATTGATCTTTATATCATCAATACTTGACACAGAACCTAAAATATAGAAACAGAATAGGTACAATAAGGTTTTGTAAAATGCATGGAGATACAGTCACTCTGGAAAGTTATTTGACAGCTTTTTATGAGACTAAACATGCAACTATCATATGACCCAGCAACTGCATCCCTAGATATTTATCCCTGACCAATGAAAACTTGTATCTACAAAAAATCTGCATACGACTGTTCATAACAGCTTTATTTATAATAGCCCCAAAATGGAAGTAACCCAAATGTCCTTTAATAGGCGAATAGTTAAACAAACTATAGTATAACTGTATCATAGAAAACTACTCAGCAATAAAAAGGAACACACAAATGATACATGCAAAAACTTGGATGGATCTCAAGAAATGAATGTTAAGCGAATCTCAAAAAATTACTGTGGCAGTTTGATATTCTTTATGAATTCCAAAAATAGATATTGGGTTATATTTGTAAACTGGTCTGTCCCTCGGGGCATATTATATTATATTGGATTCAGAGGTTTCACTTTTACTTGATAAAATAATGATTAAATAATGAGGCTTTGATTGGGCCACATCAGTAGGATGTTGAGTTGCCACCCCCTTGGTGGGCGGAGACTCACAGAGAAACCACACCACAGAGGAGGGAGTCTGGAGTTTTAATGCTGGAGCCTGGGAAGTAAAGCACACAGAAGAGCAGAGAAAAGGCTCAATTAGACACAGCAGAGGCATCGGGAAGAGAGACAAGCCATTTGCCTGAAAGTCTACATACAGTTAGCCTTGTAGAGAAAGCAGAGCAGCTGAGCCCAGAGAGAAACAAGCCCTGGGAAGAGAGGAACCCAGGAAGCCTGAGCCCTTGGCAGACGCTGGCAGCCATCTTTCTCCAATACATGGCAAGAGACTTCGGTGAGGGAAGTAACTTACGCTTTATGGCCTGGTAACTATAAGCTTCTACCCCAAATAAACACCCTTTATAAAAGCCAACAGATTTCTGGTACTTTGCATCAGTACCCCTTCTGCTGACTAATACAATTACATTCCGTATTATTCCATTTATAGAATGTCCTTGAAATAACAAAATTATAGTGAATAACAGTTTAGCGGTACTCAGGAGACAGGGAGAGAGATGGATACTGCAATAAAGGGGTAACATGTGGAAGCCTTTTGGTGTTGAAAAATTCTGTATCTCATGGTGATGGTTACACGAAGCTACACGTGATAAAACTGCAGAGAACATGCTCTCACACACACACACACACACACACACACACACACACACACGAGTGCATGGAGAACTGGTGAAATATGAATAAGCTCTGTGGATAGTACCAAGGTCCATTTGGGAGTGTACTATAGCTATGCAAATGTTACCATGGAGGGCAACTGGGTGAAGGTGCATAGGACTTGCTTGTATATTTTTTTGCAACGTCCTGTGAAACTCTAATTACTTCAAAATAAAAAGTTAAAAAACAAAACAAAATGAATGTAAATGTCTACTGAAAATAGAAGTAACTGATTTCTCCAAGCTAAACTCAGCCTTTTGACTTATGTATGAAAAAGAAAATTGGAAGAGAAGGAAGTTAAAAGCATGCTGCATGAATAATATCAAGATAAATGATCCAACTTGGAAATGAGATAAAGGCAAAGGAGAAGCCTATTTTGGGAGCAATCAAGAATCATTATATGGGGGGGAATGTGTGGGGAGGAGTGCACCTGGGGCATGCCTCTAAGGTATATGAATATGCTCAAGTGTTCATGGGGCATTGTCTCAGTGGGTGGAGACCCACACAATAACTCAAAGAATACTGAATTCCCATTCTGGGAAGTCCTGCTACATTCTCTAATAGAACAGCAAGAATCACCTGAGTACATTGGCAGTGCCTAGTGAAGGAAGATAGACCATTATGCCAGGCCCTTGATATTGATGAGTGTTCTTATGAACCTTTTCTTGTGAAATTGAAACTTAGCCTAGTATTATATATTGGCTAAAAGTTACCTTCTGAAAGCCTCCTTCTTGCTCAAATGTGGCCTCTCTCTAAGCCAAACCCAGTATATAAAAGCACTATCTTCCCTGAAGCATGGGACTTCCGAGGATGAGCCTCCCAGGCACCACAGGATTATCACCAAGCACCAATAAGCAATGCATCTGGAAAAAGACCTTGACCAAAAGGGGGAAATATTAAATACAAATGAGTTTTAATGGCTAAGAGATTTCAAAGTGAGTCAGGAGGTCATTCCAGAGGTTATGCTCATGCACATCTCAGCAGGATCTCATATACTGCCCCAGTAAACAGTGCCTCAAACAGTGGGGCTCCTGAGGGCTCTAGAGACATCTAGACGCTATACACAGGGCAGACAATCTCAGGAATTCAGCACCCTGTCAGTGGGCCTTACTTTGGAATTAATGCTCCTCAGTGTAATAGAGTTAGACTCATTTATAGTTTCCCTACATATGGCTCTTCTGTCCCTTTTATTTGAGCCTATAATTAGCACTATACTTGTTAAATATATGTCCCAGAGACTTAAATCTTTGGTCTGTTCATGTGCTGGTTGAGTCCTGAACCTCAGCAGAGTTGAAACATCTACTCTCCAGTTCATTGGACTCACCCAGGAAAGCTAACAAGGAGATGACTGTGGACAATGCCCATCCCAAGGAACACAGAGTGTCTGCAACTGCGAGTAAGATAGTTCCATCCATCTGCCCCATGGGATCTAAGCCCCCTCTCAATTAGAAACAGAGTGGGCATCACCATCCCAAAATCCTCAAGATTGGGGAATGAACAATGGACTAAAGTAGACTTATTATTATTCTAGCAATGGAAAAACTTTTATCATTGATATAAAGGCAGTGGCCACCAGAGGCTCTGAGAGGAGGGAGAGTGAAGAATAGGTGTAACATAGGGGCATTTTTGATACATTGGAATTGTCCTGCATGGCATTGCAATGATGGAAACAGGCCATTATACATTTTGTTATAATCTATAAAATTGTGACAGGCAGAGTGTAAACTATAATGTAAACTATAGTCCATGATTAATAGCAATTCTTCAATATGTGTTCATCAATTGTAACAAATGTAACATACTAATGAAAGATGTTGTTAATGTAGGAAAGTGTGGGAGGGGGAAGGAGTGGGGCATATGGGAATCCCCTTTATTTTTTATGTAACATTTATGTAATCTAAAGCTTCTTTAAAAAATAAAAAAAAATTTTAAAAATCATTATAATGACTTTAGCTTACTTCCATGCACCTACAAGAAACATTTACTAGTGAAACAGGGATGGTTTGGTAATTGTTTATGATCAAAGAAAGGAACAGCATGAACAGAAGTAGATGTCTCCTTTTGCTCCTTTTGCAATTTAGTACATGAGGTGGCTAAGAAGAAGTAGCAGTTAGAAAAGGATATAAGACTGGAATTGTGAGTTGACAATGAATGGTCTAAGGAGGTTAGGGGTACTATTTGGTAGATAATGGAAAGACACTGAAAGTTTCCAAGAAATAGAATAATAGTATCAAGGCTGGGCCTCAGAAAGATTAATAATCTAGGAGCAGAATAAAGTATTGAGAGGGTTGGAAAGGGACTGGAATAGAGGCAGGAAGGGGACAGATGACAAAGATATTATAGGTAGAATTAAAACTACCTAACAACTGATTGGATATGAGAAGTAAGAGTAAAGGAGGGGGAAAAGTGTGCTTGTATATTTATAGAAAAAGGTGTTAACATGGTTATTCTCTGGATTTTGGATTACAGAAGATTTCTGTTTTATACTTTTTTATTTGTATTAAGTTTTTTTTTTTTAATGATGACAATCAGTTGCTTTCATAATCAAAAAAAATTCTGTGTTTGCTAAAAATGAGAGGTCTACATTCTTACTGTAATACATTTTCTTGACTAACCACCATTTTAAAAAGAAAGAGAAAGAAAAGAATGGATACAAACTGATACTAAAGATTTTGAGCATAGGTGAGTTGAAGAATGATAATCTTATTGATTCAAGGCAGGAATCCAGAAAGAGGAGTGCCTTTGGGACTCATAACATTGAGACCACTCTTGAATATATTTGGTTTGAGAAATCCTGACAGAGGTGTCCAGGAGAAAGTCTGAAGTATACAAAGTACTCAAGACACTAGACAGTTGAGCACTGTAGTTACACAGATTTTGGAGGCACTAGTCTAGAGATGATAATCAAATACATAAGTTTGCAAAGGAGAAATGCAGAGAATGAAAGGACTCTAGAAGAAAAGCAAAACCTAGAGGAATATTTGTGTTTAGGGCATAAAAGAAGGCAAAGAAGTGGTTATCTTCTGAGATGGGAGGGAAGGAGAAGAGAAGAGGGAAGATCAGACTCTTCCTCGCACTCTCATTCAGCCCAACCTCACTGCCTTCATTAAGATCCTTGAACCTGTTAAAAATCTATTCTCTGCTTCTACTTCTTTCTCCTTCCCACCAGTTTTTCCCAAATCAAGTCTTTCTATGTTACAAAAAATAATAAATCTTTCTTTAACCTCATGTGCCCCTCCAGATGCTACTCTTTGATCTCCTTTAAAAAATTCTTAGAAGAAGCACATACATTCACTGTCTCTATTTTCTTACCTCCCACCCTACAATCTAGTTTCTATTCTCTTCTACTCAAAAAAAAAAAAAAAAAAAAAAATTTCCATG
>JAQZBX010011269.1:0-31701 GCA_029593785.1 Cabassous unicinctus | reverse complement strand
TCTCTTACATATTGAGGGTGCTCAGGTTCTGTCCTGAGTCGTCATCTCGTCTCATCTTGTACACTTTCCCTGAGAAATCTCAGACAAAGCCCTTCATGAGCTGGTCTCCACTAACCTGGCCAACTTTGCCTCTCATCATTTGTTTTCTGGTGTCAAATTCCATTATATCTTGGTCTCCTTTTGCTCCTTTTGCATGTAACCCCTTCCACTTAGTTTATCACACTGTACTGTAAATGTCTGTTTAATGATCAGTGGCTCCCACCATACCGTAAGATTTGTTAGAACAAGGACTGTATTATGCCCTTTTTCTTGATGGTATTCTCCGAGTCTACAAAAGTGCCTGGCACACGAAAGTGCTTAATAAATATTTGTTAAAATTGAAATAAAATTAAGAAATATGAATGGCTAGTATATATTTTTAAATGTTTAAATACATTCATAATAAAAGAAACATATTAATTGGTAAAACCCAAAGAACACCCAGTTTGGGCAAAGATGTGAAGAAATGGGCTACACTATTCTGTTTTAACTAATAAACAATATTTTGAGAGGGCAATTTGGCAATATGTATGTAGCATAGAGCACAGGATCTTGGGTCAGAAAGAATGATCTTGGGAAGTTACTGAGCACCTTAAAATTTCAATTTCCTCAGCTATAAAGTAAATCAGATTTACTGAAAAGTAAATCAATACAATATTTAGGTAAAATATTATAGTATTAATATAAACAAGTAGCTTAAATAGTTACTTAAATCTATTTATTATAAGATCAAGTGATGTGTTTGGTATGAATCTTCTACATAAAATAATTGATCAAATTTTCTAAAAAATGTGGATATAATTTATTAATTCATTCCACAAATATTTATTGAGTACAGTATCTATGTGTTGGGCACACGTTCTGGTTACAGGGGACATACAAGTTAAGAGAACTAAGTCGTTGTCTTTGTAAGGGGAGACAGACAGTAAATCTAAAAATATATGGCAATTTTAGCTAATGAAAGGAAACCCACAGGTAAAGAGAAAGAAGGAAGACCTTTCTAATGAGATGACATTACAGCAGAGACTTATAAAGTGAAGAAGTAACTTATGTGGCTATGTGGGAAAAGAGAGTTCCAGGGAGAGGGAAGAGCAAATGCATGGGCCCAGATATAGAAGCATGTTTGGTACTTTTAAGTGCTTAGAAGAGGCCAAGGTGGCTAAAGAGAAGATATCAATAGAGAAGGTTGGTACGAAGATGAGGTCTGAGAGATAATCAGAGACTAGACCATGGAGGGCTTTGTTGGCCAAGGTAAGGACACTGATGGAAAGCCACTGGAAGGTTCTGAGCAGAGGAATGACATGACCCCATTTTTATTATAAGAGGCTTATTCTGGCTGTTTTTGTGGGGAGAAAAAAAATTGAAAAGGGGCAAGAGGGAAAGTAGGAAGACCACTAAAGAATCCACTGTAATCATTTGAATGAGAAATGATGGTGACTTGGGAGAGAGGATGTCTGAAGTAGAAGAGGTAAGCAATGATCAGATTCAGGATATATTTTACAGGTATACCTCTCATGCTTTGTTGACAAATTGGATGTCCCACTCTTAAGAATTTAACTCAAGTATTTCATTGTGGCTATTCAAAAAGATTTACACATAAGGATATTAAAAATAGGCGTATAACTAGATGCATGCTGATTAGTTTAATAAACTCTGATACAGCCATAAGCTAGAAAAGATGTAGCCATTTAGAAATGATATTGAATATACAAAGGGAAAAAATGTTCATAATATGTTAACTGAAAAGAACTTGTTACAAAACAAAGTATTCAATATCAATTCATTTTGTCCAAATAAAACGCATAGAAAAAAACTGAAAATTATACACCAACATGCTAATAAAATTTCTCTCTGGGTTGCATGATTACATATTTGTAATGTTTCTTCTTCATGCTTATGGTATTTTCCAAATTTTCCATTATGACCACTTTTATGGGAAGAAATAATTTTTAAAAATGTAATATTCAGAAGAACATTTTCTACAAATAAAGATTATAGAAGAGTAATCATTTATTTTCATTAATAGTTTTTCTTGTTACTTACCATCACCTTTCGCAAAGTATATCTTTTGGACCGGATGTCATCCATTAGCATCTCATAAGGCGTGAGCTGATATTCAATGGGCAAAGGATTGTACTGCCGCTCTTGGACCTTCTTCAGTTTTACACCATTCCTCAAATCCCTCATCACCTGTACCCAGAATCGAGCCTGAAAGAAACAAGGGTGGAGAGATATCAACGAATAAATTTACTACTAGTCATACAGGACAAATGAAGAGTTTGGACTACAAAAGACTGAGTAAAACCAAAGGAAAACGATTTTAAAAATTACATTTTAATCTAATCAGCTAAGAGCTGAGGCACCTGGGTTTAAATCTACCATGGTGGTAGATTGCATCAATGGTGCCCATTCTTCACCCCTCCCTGTGACTACACTTTGCTATGTGATGGCTCAATAAAGTGGAGGAATATATATCCCACACCTTGCCTCTGGATTTGGTTATCTGATTTGCTTAGCCACTGGAGAGCAGTGAGTTATGATGTGACTGAATCTTTAAAAGCACGTCTTTGTTATCACCATGAGGAGAACAAGCCTGGATTAGTCTGGTCTTCTCAGGATAAGGATGAGAGACAAATAGCGGGATGCCATCTCAACTGATACACAGACTTATGAGCTAAATAAGTGCTTATTGTTGTATGCCACTGTGATTTTATAGTGGTTACTTACCATTAATGTGGCCAATGTTAACTGTTACAACCACCTACTATCTATTTGACTTCCAGGAAGTTGCTTAACATTTCTTAGCCCTAGCTTCCTCATGAATAAACAAAAATGGTACTATAACTTGAGATGATCAGAGTTGATGTATAGTGCTCTGAACACAGAAAATGCTCAGACCATTATTTGTCTGAGTTGTTACTTATCTTTGCACAAATTAATTTTATCTACAAATGATAAGCTGTCTTGTGTGCTTTTAAGATTTCTAAGAATTAAATGAGATATATATGAAAATAATTATAAGTACATGACATACTAAATATGTGTATATCATTATTATTCTTATCTCTTTGTTCTCTTGCCCATACCCTAAGGTGTCACATTCTCTACTTCAGTGAAAAGTAAATCAATATGATATTTAACTGAAATACTGTAGTTTATGAGGTCCCAGTTCAATCCCCAGTACCTCCTAAAAAAAAAAGTTAACAAGTAGCTCAACCAGCTACTTAAATCTATTTATTATAAAACCAAGTGATTTGTTCCATTAATGTCTTCTACATAAATCTGATTAAATTTTTCAGAAACGTCCTCAATAATGATTTGTTATTTTAAAAAAATGTATACAATTTCTTGTTCCAAAAAGGATTTGAGGTACCTAATATTGTGATATATCCATTAGAATATCTTCTAAAATAGATATTTTTAAAAGATGCTTAGATTCTGTCATTAACGATGTTCTAATTTCCCTAAAATATTTAGATTTCTCTCTTGGGAATGTTCTTGTCCCAACTTCTCTACTTCTACTCATTCTTTTAAGACCCAGCTCAAATATTATTTCATCTTTTAAAATACCATCTCTTCTCTAGACCTCCTCAGGCTTTAAGGAAACCTGACATATGAAACTTTGAATTCACAAAACAGATGAATCAGGGGATGATTACTCACATTACAAGCTTTTGCTATGATTTATAAAATGACTCAGGCATACTTTTTTATATAGCTAGGTCTCCATGTATCATTGTTTAGCAAAATTTTTACGTATTTTGGAAATTAAAGGCACAGTTATATAAAATAATAAGCAACTGTCATATGTATGCCCAGAGATTTTAACTTTCACCCTTTATCCCACTAGGAAGATTCTGAGATGTTTAGCTTCTACCATTAAAGATGTTCTAATTCTCCTTCATTCTGTTTTTTCCTTCTTTCCTCATTTCATTCTAGCCCTTCCAGGTAATTCACTTTAATGATTCTATGGGGAAGAAGCCAGGGATCTAGGAAAATATAATGTGCAATGTAGAGTTAGTGGCACAGCTCTTGGCAACGATCATGAGGTTGCCTCAAGGCAAGAAATTAAACTATCGGTTCAAGTTCATACTGTTTGCTGCAGTTATTTACCTGGCTTCACTGATTAGGAAAACAAAGGAAAAAAGTCATCAACCAAGATGAAATATACCTAAAAGCAACGCTACCAGAGTAGTCTCCTATACAAAGGGAAACTGATAATCACTATTATTCTAAATTGACAATACTAGCTTTTAAGAGAATACAGTTATCTTGTTTTTTTTAACCTTACTCTTAAATGATCCAGATTAATATATTTCTGAATATCTCAGTAAAGATATCTATCAATAAATTAAGAATATTGCAAACAGGAAACAACCCAAATGATAGAGAAACAAATTGTGGTACATCTGTATAATGGAATACTGCTCAGCAATAAAAAGAAATGAACTACTGATACAGGCATCAACATGGATGAAATCTGAAAATAATTATGCAGAGTAAAAGGAGCCAAACAAGAAAAAAAGAGTAGCTACTCTTTGATTACATTTATATAAAATCCAAGAAAATGCAAACTATAGTGGCCAAAAAACAGAAAAGTAGTTACCTGGGGGCTGGGGATGAGAGGGCAGAAGGAAAGGATTGCAAAGGGGCACAAGGAGATTTGGGGGGTGATGGACAGGTTCATTATTTTGCTTGCGGTGACAGTTTCATGGGTATGTATGCACATGAGTATATGCATGTATATGTCAAAACTTATCAAACTGTACACTTTAAATATTTGTGTAGTTTAGTATATGACAAATATAACTCAATAAAGCTGTTCAAAAGAAAATATGGCAAACAAACTAAATATGGTGAAAAGCAACCTGCTCATGTCCACCTAAATCTGCATCCATTCCTGTATCCTGTTATTTAATAATGTCATCATTTACCTAGTTCCTATACCTGAAAAGTCAGAATCCTAAAATTTGCCTTCTCGCTGTTACCTATACCCACCTTGGTCTAACTCTAAACACTTCACGGCTCTCACTGTCTCCAACTCTGTCATGCCTGACTAAAAGTTACCCATGAGGGTGGAAGATACATACCACACACACACATACACACGTATGTACAAATACATATACACGTGCATTCCTCTTGGTGTCATGAGGATCTAGTACCATGCCTGTAAAACAGGAGATGCTCGAATTGCATGGAACACATACAGCGCAGCTATCTATTCTGTAAGTCTGCTCTCTGCTGCAGACAGAGCTTTGAGGCGGAGAAACTATTACTTGTGCCACAGCCCCATAACCCTAACAGAATGAATGTGGACTATATCATGAATGTGCTACATGGTTATTTTCATACTGATCCTGAAAATGGAACTTAGTATACAATGATATTACTATAACTAGAAGTGTTAATCTTTTAAAACACTGAAACTCCCAGATGCATTATGTGGTTCTAATAAAATCAGAAAGCTTTTTTTTTTTTTTAAAGTTTGCTACTTCTCCAAATGTAAGATTAAGCATTCAAATTCACAGAATATTGATTCATACTATAGTATTTAAGAACCAGCATTAAAAAATTATTTCTTAAAAACTAAAAATAACTAAAAACTAAAAAGCATCAAATTATTTTACCCAGTCAGCATTTTTCAGCTCCTCCAGGTCTGTGCTAGATTCATCACTCTTTTCCATTTCTTGAATCTTCTTAAGATTCTACCAGTTAAAAAAAAAAAAAAAAGCAGTTGGGTATAAATATGTCATTATGTTACCTTCTCAAATTAAAATTTCTAACAGATATTTTCAGAAAAAAATATGCACAGAAGTGTTATTGAAGGAGAAAGAGAATCTACTCTTATAAATGTTTAAGTCAATAATAAATTAAAATAGAATCCTACAGGGGGATAGATGAGATCACTCACTCCAGTTCCCTTTTAGGCCTTTCAGGTTAAACCTTCAGTTCAATCAATTCACAGCCATACTGACATTTCCTTCTCCCTTACTGCGCCCACCCCTCTGCCCCATATCCAATCCACCAAGTCTCAGACATTAGCTCCTCCCTATCTATATCTATATCTGTATCTATCTATATATATATATATATTTTTTTTTAAACTTAAGCCCTCTTCTTTTCATTTCCACTGCAAATCCCTTACTCCAAACACCAATTAATCTTGCCTGGACTTCTGAAGCAGCCATTGCCCCTCCCCTCTCTCCTCTGCTCTGCTCTCTGATCTGTCCTTTCCTCAACCTCCTTGTCTTTCACTGCCTTCTTCTACTGTTCCTTCAGATATTAGGCTCAACAGAACTTCTAATTCCTCAGGGAAGCCTTTTCTTCCTGAGTAGGCCAAATCCTCCTATAACACAATTTTAAAGCACCTTTCCTCTATAGTTCTTATCAACATTATAATTTTACACATTTACACATGTAACTCTAGACTTCATAAGGCGGAATTTTTTTTTTTTTTTTAGGAGGTACTGGGGATTGAACCCAGGACCTCGTACATGTGAAGCAGGTGCTCAACCACTTGAGCTGCACCCACACCCCAGTAAGGCAGAACTCTATTGTCAAAATTCAACACAAGCATTGAAACTTAGTTGATGCTCAACATGTACTTAACACATAATTTAATGAATAAATTTCAATAGATAAAATACCTTTGAAAATGTATCAATTCAATATTTGGAATTTTAAGAAAATCTTGATCAGTAAAATGAATATTCACATAATAATTATAAATTTGTATTATACCATTACTACTCACAATAATTCAATCTAACATATTTCATTTTTTGCTGAGCTATTTGCCTGCTTGCATTTAGACTGAACTTAAATGCACTATATGAAACCTAGCTTGTTTTACATGAGAATAACAAACACTTAATATGAAACATTTCCAATCCATTTTTTAGCTTCTCAACACCTCAGATTAACCACTTGCAAAATGAGGATAACACCTAGATTTTTAAAATACCTAACAATGTATAGAAGTATAACACCTAGATTTTTAAAATACCTAACAATGTATAGAAGTATTAATACAGAAAGAATAAAATTAGTCTGTATACTTGAAGAAAAATAGTACAAATAATGATTTCTTTTTCTCCTTAGGGAAGAAATTAGAAACAAAAATGTATTTCTGATTTTTTTCAGAATATGTTTTCATAATTATTTTTAAAAGAAAAGTGAGGCTTCCTGTGTGAGGTGGTTAAAAAAGACACTGTCACTCCTCAGTTTTTTTTTTTTTTTTTTTTTACTTTTTCTAAGTCACCTTCTTTAGACTCCTGTTCCTCACCTTTAAAATGAAAATATCACCACCTACCTCCTAATGTTGCTGTATTAAATGAAATAAAATGTCAAAAGAAATATTAAGCACACACTACTTAGCACAGAGAAGGTTCTCAGGGTAATTCTCTTTACCTCCTAATTATAATACATTATAACTCATTTCATTATAGTATATATTGAATCTTAATATATTATCAATTAAGTATAGCAGAATCCTGTATTTATGGTCCCTGGGGAAAAGAAATCCCCAAAACATGCTTATCTGGATTATCCTCTACATTATCCCAGGTCCATTCCCTGTTACTCATCCAGAACTGTATCTTTTTCCAATGTTTCTGGCTGTTGCTCTTGACTGTAATAGGATGTTGGGACAATAATGATGTCAGCTAACCTTTACTGTGCACTAATGTGTCTATAAATGTTTAAGTCAATAATAAGTTACAATAGGTCGCTCAGCCTTTATGCGACCATCATTTAACCCTGGCCACAACTCACATGAGAGAGGAACCTGAGGCTCAGAAACACTAAATCATGTGTCTGGGTCTTGGGGCCAGCAAACAGTGGAGCACGGCTGCCACCCAGGTGGAAGTGGCACTGCTGTCTCTGTCCTGAAAGGACACCAGAAGATGAGAAGAGTAGTTTATTCAGGATGGACACGTTCTGAATCTGCCCTCCTGGGATGTCCCTGATGATGGGTTCCTCTTGTCTCACTGTGGTCTTCAACCTGGGGTATCTTGTACTTCTAGGGGCCTTTGGGCCTACTCTATAAGGATATGCCAGGGAGCACGTAAAGCTACAGATAAACACGGCACATTTTCCTGGAGTCCACTTTACTGAAGATTAAAGTGATAGATGCTGTTTTAAGCTGCCCAGATCTGCACCCCTCGCTTTCAGGAATGAAGTTCTTTTCCTCTAGATGCTGAAGGTGCTGTCTGCTGAAGGCTTTATCCCTCTCAAGAAAATGTCCTCAGCCAAAGGGAGCTGGCTTGCCAAGGTTACACCCCCTCCTGGGGGTAGCTCAGTCGAGAAGAACAAAGGTCAGGCCTGCTTGCCCCAATTTGGGTCATCTCTGCAGACCCATCCCAGCTTCTGAGTCCCCTGTTGTACCAGCTGAGGCTTCTGCTACAACAGCACCATAGCTCAAGTTTTCCATCTGCCCAATCTTGCTTTCCTCATCGTCTCAAAGCACTCCCCAGGAAACCCCTGAAATCAAATTTTGCCCCCCAGAGTTTGTTTCCTGGGGAAACTCAATACGTGACAGGGAACATTTTAAAAATATTACAATGGATACAGATTACAACAGATTCAGCAAAATGTGCATGAATTGTAAAGATAAAACCTGCTATTTCAAAGAGAGTTTGACTTGCACTGGGCTATCTAGCTAATCCTCAGAGGACATTCATTGTTTTGGTCTAGAAACCTTTTCTTCCCGTTCCTTTGACAAAGATCCTTGTTTCCATTGAGCAGGTGTTTCATATGGGTTCAGTAGGGCTGATTCCTCTCCTACTCATAAGGGGAAGCATATGAGCTAGACCATCCCAGAGCAGTTCCACCCCTGGCCACAGTGATGACTCACAAACTTCCTCCAATTAACAGAAAGACTCTTTCTGGAGTTACTCAACTGAGAGAATGGGAGATTAGGGCTACAGACCACCATTTTGCCTGCCTTGTAGTAAGAGTCTGCCCTGGGGAGATAGTAGAAAGGGAGAGGAGGGCAGGGAGAAAGAGAGAAAAAGAGAAGAGAGCGAGCTTAAGAGTATGTAATTGTAGGGTTTGAGATTCTAGACCTAGCTGTGCCTGAATTTAGATGCCCCTCAGACCTCCCAATTATGTGAGCCAACAAATAGGCGCCTGATTATGCTAATTTGAGTGGGTTTCTGTCACTTGCAATGGAAAGTTGTTTTTTTGGTTTTGTTTTTGTTTCTGAACAATTTATTGAAGTATATCATTCATACATGAACATACATAAACTATAAGTGTTCAGTAAACATCGTGATCTTACAAAACAAACATGCATAACATCATACAGGGCTCCCACACATCACGCCCCCACAAACATCCTGCGTTGTTGTGAAACATTTGTTAACAAATCATGAAAGAGCATCGTCAAAGTATTACTATGAACTATAGTCTGAATCTTCCTCCCCTATACATTTTTTTAAGGATTTACTGATTTATTTACTTTTATCCATTTATCCCACCCCCCCCTCCCGTTTTTGCTGTTTCTGTGTCCATTCCCTGGGCAACTCTCTGTGTCTGTTTCCTGCCCTCTCTTCTCATCCTTGTCCTCCTGTCTTCACTGGGATTCAATCCTCGGAACCTCCGATGTGGGAGAAAGGTGTCCTACTACCACCTGCACCACCTTAGCTCCTGGTTTTTCAGCACGTCTTGTCTTGGCTCTCCCTTGCATCACTCTCCTGTTATGTCATGATCTTGCTGCGTGGCTTGTGGGGTGGCTCACCCGCACGCGGGGCCTGGTGGTACACCCGCGAACGGGGCCTGATGGCTCACCTGCTCGTAGGGCCTAGCAGCTCACTCACTTGCAGGGCTTGGCGGCACACCCACACACAAGGCCTAGTGGCTCACGCGCCTTCTATATTTTTCTTTTTTTTCTTTTTACTGGGAGGTCCCAGGGGCCAAACCCAGGTCCCTCCATGTGGGAGACAGACGCCCAACCACCCGAGCCACATCTGTCCCCCTGCTATATCTCTTAAGGTTGACCAAAGATACCTGAAGTTACAGTCTTTTCCCATACAGGATGGTCATATAATAAATCAGGCTTGGTTTATCACCAGCATTATAAAAACCAGACCTAGGGAGAAAAACTAGGTCTGGGGATACACGCATGGTTTCTAATATAGCAAATGTTTAGCCTATCCTGATTATCACAAAATCAAGACAGCAAGAATATTTGCACTGATGGAAAGAGTTTTGATTTAATATGTCCCCATGGCCTAGAACTGCTATGAGATCACACTTCTATGTCTTAGGAATACTTTGGTGGAAATATATGGGAAAAGCAGTAATAAAATATTACCCAAACTCTTTTGCTTTAAAGTCTGCCATAATATGGCCCCCTTTACATCCAACCTTAATTTTCACTATTACTTGACACGTCCTTGACTAGGACTCAGGATGGTCTCCTCATTACTATACCTTTATACATCTCTACTTCTATTTGTGCTGTGATAAAATCCCTAACTCTCTGCTTCTAAGAAAAGCTCTTTATAATACTGATGATATTTTAAATGAATGATCCAAGAATTTCACATTTCTTTATTTTTCTGAATAGGATTCCAAATTGTAGCTCAGATACTTTCTAGAGTATGACTTTGGGCAAGTTATTTAACTGCTCTAATCATCAGTTTAATTTTCCCATCTGGGTCATATTAAGCAGTCTGTAGGTATTAGTTTTTATAAGCCAATGAATACCTATGAGGATTTAATTGTGATTATTCCATCACAAAAACATTTTATTCTTAATGAATTATCAAATGATGCCTATTTCTAGCCTCTTCATGAAATCAAAATCCTGACTCAGCAAGAAATCAATATAAGAAAGTTGAGAATATGTAAATACTACAATTGAACAAGCTTGATCAAATATGTGACTAGAAATCTCAGGTTTTCTAGTTAGCAGCAAAAATAAATAAGTTATTTGAAAGTAAATTACAGATTTTTCTAGTTTTACAGACAAGCTTCTGACAACTGTATTTTAGCTTCTAAATGACTTTTTTTTTTGGTTGTGCAAATGTGATAACAGGCACCAATCTGTGCTTAGAATATGTAAGAAAGTTCTAATTGGAAGCACCCTTAAGGCAATTAACTCTTCCTTTTATGACATAATGGTTCTTAAGGTAGCAATTATAACTGCTCCATGCCAACATTTTCAGTTACTGGTATCTTAAAAAACAAATAAATTTTACTCTGTGAATAACAAATATGCCAAATGCTCAGAGGATAATTTTAATTCATTTGTGTAGGTTTGACGTCAGCTCACATATAATGGTAGATTAAACTGCCCTTACTCACAATATATATTAATGTATTAAGGTAATATATTTTAATAACAGCATTTCAATGACTGCCATTGTTTCTCCCAACTGTTATAACCATTTAAAACTATTTGTCATTTAATAATATTCACCTATGCCATGGATACATGTTTTCAGTTAGAAACTTTTAAATGTAGGGAAGCGGGTGTGGCTCAATCCATAGAGTTCCCGTTTACCATATGGGAGGCCCCGGGTTTGCTTCCCGAGGCCTCCGGGTTCGCTTCCCGGGGCCTCCTTGTGAGGGCAGGCCAGCCCGCGCAGCGCGGTGGGCTGATGCAGCAAGACCTCACAGCAAGGGGGAGATAAGTAGACACAGAAAAAACACACAGCAAATGGACACAGCAAAACACAAGCAGCAAGGGGAGGATAAATAAATAAATAAATAAATCTTTAAAAGAAAAAAAAAGGAAAGAAACTTTTAAATGTATAAAAAGGAACATGTTTCAATAATTACTTTTGTGAATAAACCATTTTTACTCAGTTAAAATATGCTAATGTACTTTCAAAGAAATTAGTTACACAGAGACTATTAAATACATTTCACAAATGATCAATATTGTCTGTAGTAAATAAAACATGTCTAGCAGCCATACAGATTCAGAGCCATGATATCTTTTCCAATTCAGATATTTTTGTCACAGAACAGCAGGAAAAGATTTTATCACCATTTGACTAACCAAAAATTAATATTTTGGCAATTAGGTTGTGAAATTTAAAAGTGGGGAATTATAGCAGTTCTTCTGATAATTGCAAGTTTCCCATGCATATTAAAAAGTTCATGAATACTTACTAAAGAATCTGACTTATATTTTCATAAAGTTTTTCTTAAAGATTTAACCATTTCTCCCCCTGAGGGGTAGGATGGGGATGAGTATTTAACAATATGATAAAATCATGTGCATTTTACTTAATGAAAAAATATAAAATTTTAAGATACTAAACTATACATTAGTAATCTGCACTGCTTAAATTGAATTTATAAGTGTATTAGTCAGTTGAAGGGGTGCTAATGCAAAGTACCAGAACTCTGTTGGCTTTTATAAAGGGCATTTATTTGGGGTAAAAGTTTACAGTCACAAGGTCCTAAAGAGTCTAACTCAAGGTACCATAAGAGGTACTTTCTCACCCAGGTCATTGACCATGTGTGAAGCAAGATGGCGGGCAATGTCTGCAAGCGTTCAGCCTTCCTTCTTCCTCTTAAGGATCCGTGGTCCCAGCTTCTTTTCGATCTCAGCTGTAGGCTGGCATAAGGTTTATCTCTCTCCCTAGCGCTCATTTCTTTCCTGACTCAGCTGCTCTGTTCTCTTCACAAGGTCAGCTGTAGACTATCAGGCTCATCTCTCTTCCTGGGGCCTCTGCCGTACCTAATGAGCCGTCTCTCTTCCTCTGTGTTTCTCTTCTCTGTGTGTCTACTTCCATGTCAGACTCTGTTTTTATCAGCCCACCAAGGGGGAGGACACTCAAAGCCGAGTTGCACTCTAATGATGTGGTTGAATCAAAGCTCTAATCTTAACATGATTTAATCAGATGTCTCAGCTGAATCTAAACAATCAAAGGGTTATCACACCCAGTGGAAAAGACTAGTTTACAAACATTATTTTGGAATTCATAAATAATCTCGAACTGCCACAATAAGGTTCACTACTGAAATTAGAAAAACTATAAACAAAGTCATGAAAATGAAGAAGGTTCAGTTCTAGGTTCTGGGAAAGGAATATCATTCCTCCATTCTTCCAATATTTGTAAGACAAATGTCTGCACATGCACTGGCTGAGTGCTTTATGATCATGTCAGCCCCAGATAGCTGGAATAACAATGTCTCCCTTTACACATCTGTCTACAGTTTTTATTCTCTTTATCCCTATAGAAATGCAGTTATGATCATTATAAAACAATCAAAATATCACAGACAATATTTACAAATGATATCACAAAGAGCTGTTTTCCTAATATATAAATACAAATCAATAAGAAAAGACCAACCCATTAGAAAAATGGGCAAATAATATGAACAGGCAATTGACAAATATAAATGGTTCTTGAGCATATGAAAAGGTGCTCAACTTTGTTCATAATAAGGAAAATGCAAATTAAAACTATGAGATACTAATTTTCCCTTATCACTTTGAAAATCCACTGTGTGCTGGAGTAATAGGCACTCCCATATATTGCTGCAGGGAATAGAAATAAGTAAACCTCTATGGAGGGCAAATTCACAATATTTTATGAAAATTATAAATGCACATTACCTGTGACCCAGCTATTCTATTTCTAGGAATTTGTCCTACAGATATGATCACACCCATGAAAACCAGGCACAAAATTATCCTTTGCAGCATGGCTGGGAATAGCAAAAGATTGGAAATGACTTAAATATTTGTCAGTAGAGGACTGATTAAATCAATTATAGTATACTCACACTACAGAATATTATGAAGCCATAAAAAAGTGGAAATTATGTACTGAGATGAAATAATTTCCAAGACATATTGTTAAGTGAAAAAAGGACGTTTCAGAACAGTATAAAAAAGGAAGAAGAAATATTTATATGTATGTTAGTTATATTTATTAATAAATAACATTTATTGCTTGTGGTGGGAGAATGTAGCTATGAGAAAGAAGTATAAGGGCACAATTTACTGTAATACTTTTAATTTTAATTTTTTAATTTATTGAAGTATATCACTCATACATAAACATACATAAACAGTAAGTGTATAGTAATAGTTGTGAACTTACAAAACAAACATACATAACATCATACAGGGCTCTCATACTTCACCCAACCAACGAATACCTTGCACTGTTGTGAAACATTTTTAACTAATGATTTAAGAGCATCCTCAAAATATTACTACTAACCAAAGTATCTTACATTTGGTATATTTCACCCCCCCCAACCTACTCTATTATTATTTTTATATTATTTATATATGAATATACATAAACAATAAGTATACAGTAAAAGTTGTGACTTTACAAAGCAAACATGCATAACATCATACAGGGGTCCCATACATCAACCTACAACCAACACCTTGCATTGTTGTTAGACATTTGTTACAAATTATGAAAGAATATTGTCAAAATCTTACTATTAACTAGAGTCCATAGCTTACATTTGGTGTATTTTCCCCCAACCCACCCTATTATTATTTTTAAAAATATATTTTTAGTACAAAAGTTGTGTACTTACAAAACAATCACGCACATGTGCAGAATTCCCATACAAAAGGCCTCTATCAACACACCACACTGTGGTGGAACATTTGTTATAGATTATGAGATAATATCATCAGACTATTACCACTAACTATGGTCTACAGCGTACACTTGGCACACTTTTTCCATACTCCATTATCAACACAGTACATCATTGGCATAGATGCATGAATATTACAATATTGCTGTTAACCACAGTCCATAGATGACTCCAGTTATAGCTTTCTCATGCTTCTCCACATTCCCACAACTGTGCAATAGTGACATACATCTGCTCTAGCTCACAAAGGACACTTGCATCTGTACCATCAACCACAAGTCTCATCTACCTCTGGGTTTACTGTGTTATTCAGTCCCTAGATTGTTCTCTAGCTCTTTTTCAATTGGCATTTACATACCTGGACTACCCTTTCCAGCCACATTTCCATTTATAAACCAGCTATTAATCACAATAATGTGTTATCAACTCTACACATTTCCACACTTTTACAGTAAAGTTAATTAAAACTTCTACATATATTAAGCATCAGTAGTCCATCTCAGTCCCCTTATCTCCTTTAAGAATCCACCAACTACCATCAGGTCTTGAAGATACTTTCCTATATTTTCTTCTAGAATCTTTATGGTTCTTGCTTTTATAATTAGGTTTTTCATCCATTTTGAGTTAATTTTTGTATAAGGTGTGAGATAGGGGTCCTCTTTCTTTCTTTTGGCTAGCTGATATCCAGTTCTCCCAGCACCATTTGTTGAATGGAATGTTCTGCCCGAGCTGGGTAGGTTTGACAGCCTTGTCAAAAATCACTTGACGATAGATGTGAGGGTCTGTTTCTGAACCATCAATTTGGTTCCATTGGTCTATGTGTCTGCCTTTATGCCAGTACCATGCTGTTTTTACCACTGTAGCTAGGTAATATGATTTAAAGATAAGAAATGAGAGTCCTCCAACTTTGCTTTTCCTTTTTAAGATGTTTCTAGGTATTTGGGACCCCTTATCCTTCCAAATAAATTTGATAATCATGTTTTCTATTTATTTAAAAAATGCTGGTGGAATTTTTATCAGGATTGCGCTGAATCTGTATATCAATCTGGGTAGAATTGACATCTTAATGATATTTAGTCTTCCAATCTGTGAGCATGGAATGTTCTTCTAATAATTTAGGTCTTTTAAAATTTCTTTTAATAGTGCATTGTAGTTTACTGAATACAAATGCTTTACATCGTTGGTTAAGTTTATTCTTAGACATTTGATTCTTTTAATCACTATTGTAAATGGAATTTTTTTTTCCTGACTTCCTCCTCAGATTGCACATTACTAGTTTCTTTTTAAAAGTCTATTTCATCTCATATAAGTACAGCTACTCTGGCTTTTTTTTTGTTTTTTTTTGGTTACTGAATGAGTGGAATATCTTTTTCCAGCCTTTTACTTTTTTTCCAAAGTTTTTATAGTTTTATTAATCCTGTTGAAAAATCTGTACAATCACTGATTGAGTCATTAAAGAATCTTTACTCCTTTTTGCCAGCACCGACATTGGCCTTTGCAGTCCCCCTGACTTTCTTCATTCTGTTCCTGCATTCTTTTCGCTGTTTTCTTGAGTTTTTTTTTCTTCTCATACAGGCCATGTCTTGCAAGTCTGTGTTTTGGTTCATTTTTCTTTGCATAATCCAAGGAATCATAAATCATGCCAAAGCCAGTTGTCTTGCCAACACCAAAATGGGTTCTGAATCCAAATACAAAGAGGACATCAGGTGTGGTCTTGTACATTTTAGCTAGTTTTTCCCGAATTTCTGTCTTAGGTACTGTTGCCTTCCCAGGGTGAAGGACATTGATGATCATTTATTTCTGCTGAAGTAGTCTGCTGGTCATGAACTTCCTGGTCTGGATAGTTACAGTGTCATTCATGATGGCTGAAGTTCTTTAGGAAGACAGGGAGGAAAAGAGGGTCACTCTGCACTGGCCAATCATATCAACCAGCCTTTCCACTTTCAATCTATTGGTATCCTTTGGTCTAAGGTGAGTGTCTTGCAGACTGCATAGATGTGGCTCACATTTTGTTATCCATTCTGCCAGTCTGTGTCTTTTGATTGGGGAGTTTAATCCATTAACATTCAATGTTATTACTGTAAAGGCAGTTCTTATTTCACCCATTTTTACCTTTGGGTTTTAGCTGTTATATTTAATTTCACCAATCTTTTGGGACTTTTACTTACTTTTACTGATATAATCTTCATTGCTAGACTCTCTTCCAAGGCTCTCTCTCCTGTCTTTTCTTTTCGGACTGTAGCACAGCCTTTAGTATTTCCTGCAAAGCTGGTCTCTTGGTTACAACTCTCTCAGTTTCTGTTTATCTGTGAATATTCTCAATTCACCCTCATTTTTAAAAGACAGTCTTGCTGGATGTAAGATTGTTGGCTGGAAGTTTTTCTCTTGCAGTATCTTAAATATATCATACCACTGTCTTCTTGCCTCCATGGTTTCTGATGAGGAATCGGCACTTAATCTTACTGGGTATCCGTTATATGTTATGCATTGCTTTTCTCTCTGTCTTTGGCATCTGACATTCTGATTAGTATGTGTCTGAGCTGGTCTATTCAGATTTATTCAGATGGGAGTATGCTGTGATTCTTGGACACGGATATCTATGTCCTTCAATAGGGTTGGGAAATTTTCTATCATTATTTCTTCAAAATTTCCTTCTACCCCTTTTCCCTTCTCTTCTCCTTCTGGGACACCCATGACATGTATGTTTGCATGTCTCTTGCTGTTGTTTACTTCCCTGAGACCTTGTTCAGTTTTTTCCATTCTTTTCTTCATCTGTTCTTTCATATGTTCACTTTCAGAGGCCATTTCTTCAAGCTCACTAATTCTTTCTTCTGCCCCCTCAAATATGCTGTTATATGATTCCAATGTATTTTTTTTGAAGATTTATACCCCCCCACCCCTTGTTTTGCGCTTGTTGTCTGCTCTCTGTGTGTTCTTCTGTGTCTGCTTGTCTTCTCTTTAGGCAGCACTGGGAACCGATCCTGGGACCTTCTGGAGTGGAGAGAGGCTGCTCAATCTCTTGCACCACCTCAGCACCCTGATTTGCTGCATCTCTCATTCTCTCTCTTCTGTGTCTCTTTTTGTTGCGTCATCTTGCTGCGCCAGCTCTCCGCGTGGGCCAGCACTCTGCACAGCCCACCTCTCTGCTTGGGCCAGCTTGCCACACGGGCCAGCTTGCTTTTCACTAGGAGGCCACGGGAATTGAACCCTGGACCTCCTATATGGTAGACGGGAGCCCAATCACTTGAGCCACATCTGCTTCCCCAATGTACTTTAAATTTCATTTATTGCACCTTTCATTCCCATAAGATCTGCTATTTTTCTACGTATGCTTTCAAATTCTTCTTTGTACTCATCCACTGTCTTCTTAATATCCTTTATCTCTTTAGCCATCTCATTGAATTTTATTAAGGAAATTTGTTTGAACATCTATGATTAGTTGTCACAACTCCTTTATGTCATCTGGAGGCTTATCTTGTTCCTTTAACTGGGTGATATCTACTGTTTCTTGGTATGGATTATAATTTTTTGTTGGTGTCTTGGCATCTGGCTTACTAGATGTATTTATTCTGGGTACAGTTTCTCTCTTTAGTTTAGGGCTTTCTTGCCCTTTCTCCCTTGCTAGTTGTGTAGTAGTAGCCAAGGTTGTAGTTGGGCTGTAAACTATGGAGACTCAAGCTGCCTGCATTGCCCCAGGGACCAATGAAGCTTCTCCCATCTTTCTTCTTTGCCAGGGGTAGGGACAGAAACACAGCCCCATGTAATAATTCCAATTCATGCACACCTAGACTGTAGTTGCCCAGAAAGACTGATGAATCTTTACACCACTTCCTCCCCTGCTTGGGGTAGGGATGGAGCTGCAGGTGTGGGTAGCAATCTGTGCTTTGCAGGTCCAAAATGACCGCAGTTACCCCAGTAGACTGTCGACTTTTCAGCCTGTGCTAGCCAAATGTACCTGCAGTTACTCAGAGGCTGGCACAGGTCCCGCCAGCTTCCTATCTGCCTGAGGTGGGGCTGAAGTCTAGACTAGGGCTGCAGTCTGATCTGGGTGGAAAGAAGACAGTCCCTACCAGCACTGTGATTTTCAATTAGTCCAGCTTCCCCTCATGCCAGGGACAGAGTCAAATGGTGGCTACAGGCCTCTTTCCTACTTGGAGAGGTTCAAACTTAAGCTGTTCTCAGGGTTTTACTTTAGCCAGCCAAATTCACCAATCTGTAGCTGAAGCCGGTGGCCAACCATCTCTTCATTCCCTGCTTTTGGGAAATGGAGCTTCCAACTCCAGGCACAGAATAGCTCCTGAAGCGGCTTGTGCTGCCAGAGTAGGATGATCACCAACCTCTGTGGCATGGCCTGTATTTTCCTGGAGAGGCTGGTGCAGGTCCCCCCAGCTTCCTCTCTGCTGAAGGTGGGGCTGGCGCTTAGGCTGCAATCCAATCTGGATGGAAAGAAGCAGATCCCTACCAGCATTGTGATTTTCAGTCCACCCTACTTCCCCTCATGTGGGGGGCAGAGTTAAAATGGCAGCTACCAGCCTCTTTCTGACTTGAACAGGTTCAAACTTTAGCTGCTTTTAGGATTATACTTTAGCCTGCCCAGTTTACTAATCAGTAGCTGAAGTTGGTGCCAACTGTCTCTTTCTCTCCCATTTTGGGGAAGTGGAGTTTCCAATTCCAGCCACGGGATAGTTCCCAAGGCGGCTTGTGCCACCAATGGAGGATGGACACTGACCTCCATGGCATGGAGTGCTCTACTTACAAATCTTCTCTGCAGATAGGCAATCTCCTCTTTCCATTCTTTCAAGGATGTTGCAGGATGCTCTTCTGGTCTCCTGGAGCCCCCTAACAGGTGCTTTAGTTAGCTTTGGGTGATTACTAACTGCCCTGTACCACAAGGTGACTCTAGAAGCTCCTTACTCTGCCGCCATCTGTCTCTAGTGTAATACTTTTGTACCTCCTGGACTTTGAAGCATGTGAATTTTTTTGTTAAGTTTTTAATTAATTTTAAAAAGTTACAGGACCAGAAAGTTGGAAGAGTTCTTGCATGATCTTTTAGGTAAAATGCTCTTCTGAAACATTTTAACAGGGATAGCAGTGGTAATAGCATTAATACCTGGGGCAGAGAGGGTAATTTAATTATTATGGATTAGCTAAGTGCTCACATTTACCAACATTCACAATAAAAATAATAAATCAAATAGAAAAAAGATAGGCATTGAAAAGGACCCTGAAAGTTATAAATTATGGATGAACTAGTTAAAATTAACAAATGGCAATCTTACAAATAGACATCTGGTGGTAGATTCTTTTTTCTCAAAAAGTGATATGTTCACCACTTGGAAGGATATAAATCCATCTTAGATCCAGGCAGAAATTTCCACCCAACTGAAATATCACAGTTTTATTATTGGAGGTGTTGGGAGCAGGAATGAGGCAGAAGGATAGACTGATTAACATACACTTCAAGATGTGAATGAGACAGATGTCTGTGGCTTTATATCTATGAGTCTGAAGGTAGTCTGAAGTCTTGTCACAAATAGGTAGGTGGCTTTGAATGATTTGAAGTGTTAATTGACAAGGCACTATGACAAAGCTGGATTTGACTAATAGCTAGGAAGAGATAGTGTGATGGAAATATTTCCATTTGATTTTTCTTCAAACAATTTGCAGATTATCATTAGGGGGTCAAATGATAAGAAAAAGATACAAAAAAAAAATTCCTAACAGCCTAGTCAATTCCAAAACCATTGTTCGTTCTTGTAGCAACAGAAGATACTTTATATCTACTTATATAATATTGCATTATAAGAAATTATTTTAATAATAGCCTTATTTTATTTAAGACAATCTGGTATCAAATATTCCATCATGAAATTATGATTTCTTATATAGGATTATTTGAAATAATATATGCAAATCACTTAAGTGTCTCCGAAGTTGCTGTTATTACATAGTGTAAAATGTACTCATATTATCTTTTGAAAATTCATAATAATCCATACTCATTTCTAATTCACCTTCTTCCCACATAACATCTGTATCTGGTTAAGTATCAACAGCTCAAAGCTAAATTGGCTTTAATCTGGGTATCCAGAAAACATACTCCCACAACAGGACTTTATTAAATTTGGGGTAGGATTAAACTATTCAAGAGAATTTAACTTGAGTGATGAGGTTTAAAATAAAGTCATATGTAAATGAGAATCACTGAAACATTTAGAAAACCAGGCGTGACATAATGCTACTTTTAAACAGCTTTATTTGTATTTGTATAGGAAAAAAATGTTTGCTTTCCTAAGACAACTTCAGAAATATTCTGGGAAATGAAACCCTCAATATTTCTTTCTTTCTTCAGCAAAACAGATTGGAAAGCAAAGATGAATAATTCAACATTAAGCTTTTCATAGTAAAATTGTCATAACCTAATTTGAACTTTTCTAATTTTTTGTACTTAAATCCAAAACAGTTACTACTTTAAAAATACACATCCTTGTAAATATATCTTTTAAAAATTCAACCTGAATTGTGCAGAATTACACATTATAGTAATAGCAAAGTCTAATACTGAAATTTTAAAATCAAGATAAAAATTTTTTATTGTGATACTATTTAGGTAGAAATAGGAATTAAAATATACCAAGATTAAATGTTAATACAGAAAAAAAAAAACAGAAAAAAAAAACTGTCATTGTGTTATGGATTTTTTTAAATCAACAGTTAATTCAACACTGTTGTCATTTCATTTTTTGAAGAAAATTATAGCCAAGAATTCATATAAAGCATTTATAGGAGGTGAGGAAATAATAATTGAACCTAATTAGTATTTCAAATAAAATCTTCTTATGTGTTTTTATTTTTAATAAAGATTATTACTAAATCTTGCTAAATTGATCAAAATTTCATCAGCTTTATAAATTGATTTATTCAAAATGAGTGAATGAAGTCATTTGAAAAGAGTGCAAAGTAAACTGAATTCAGGTAAGAATAAGTATTTAATTTAATTTATTTATTTATTTTTAAAGATTTATTTATTTATTTATTTATCCCCCACTTGCTGCTTGTGTTTGCTGTGTCCATTTTGCTGTGTGTTTTTTTCTGTGTCTGCTTATCTCCCCCTTGCTGCGAGGTCTTGCTGCATCAGCCCACCGCGCCGCGCGAGCCGGCCTGCCCTCACAAGGAGGCCCCGGGAAGTGAACCCAGGGCCTTCCATTATGGTAAACGGGAGCTCTATTGATTGAGCCACACCCGCTTCCCAGAATAAGTATTTTAGAAACACTAAATCATTACAGCTTTTCAGTAAAAGTAATAAGAAATGGGTATATAGTCAAGTAATAGAGATACATGCATTTTAAAGAGGAAATTTAGAATACAACATTGGATATAGGGAAGCGGATGTCACTCATATAGGAGACACTGCTGTATAAATAACTGTTTATTGACTAAATATATTCTGCCAATTGATCTAGTTCTACTGAAATCTAGTGCCTCATCACCTACCAGCATTCAAGATATCTAAATATGGCTTTTATGTCCTCTCAAGTGTTCACCCAAATCCCCCAGTTCCTTCACTATTTTTCCATATAGAAGTTTCTAGATATCTCCTTCACCTCCTGATCTCCAAACATTCATTTTTGTGGTTTCTCACTTTTTCTAAAAATAGTGCTGATCCTAATTCCTTCTATCACCATGGGCAGCTAATTTATTATAGTTTGTTAAATTGTACTTCAGTTTTCCTGTGTATAAGATGAGGTGGGAGGGGAAGGGTAATGCTACCTTATTAACAGAGATATCATGCGGATTAAAATGCTAACATGAGCAGACAATGAGAGGTACTCAGGGGTTATAAAAATAGATCTACTAAATGAAAAAGAGAGAAGTTGTGAGTTCAGAGCTGCTGCAGAGGGCTTGAAATTTTCTTTTCCTCAATTGCATAAAATGCTTAAGGGTGGAATTAAAAAAATAAATAAATAAAATTAATAAAATCAACCTCCTGTCCCTCAGGTTTAGCTACCAGGGTGAATGTGAAAGAACAGCTGTGTGCCCAGTGGGACCAGGATGTGTGGATCAGCCGTGCATGGCTCCTGGTGCTCCCTGGCTATAAGGAACTTATGGAAGACCCTGTTCTGTTCCATTGTTCTTGAACAGAAATATGTTAAAGGCTTAGCAGAACTCAACTCTAGGATAAAAATGTGATAGTTATTAAGTTTAAAAAAACACCTCCATGGTGGAGGGGAAATAGCTAAAAAAGACTTCAAGGATATTGTCTTAGGTCCCTGATTCTATGACAGGTACTGGCAATATAAACATAGTCCTTGCACTCAAGAAGTTCACAGTCTAGTGAGGAGACATATGTAAACAGCAACTACAATAGAGAGTGGTAACTTATAGAAGTCAGAGTAGAGTAGTCTATGAATGAACACAGAGAATAAAGAAATTAATTTCAATCAGAGAAAGTGTTTCAGAATAGCGGACTCTTGAGTTAGGGCTTAAGGATAAGCAGGCATTTCCTAAGTGACAGAAGAGGAGATGAAAGGACATTTCAGGTAAGTGCAAAGCCCCTGAGTAATAAGGGACTGGAGAAAAGGTAGGCAGAACAAGCATAGGTGGTGGGGAATGGCAAATGAAGAACTGAGAGGTATTATTGGGGCAAAATGGTAAATGCTAAGGAGTTTAAACTTTTCGTCTATAGATATCAAGGAGTTGACAAGATCATAACACAGGGAACTAACACTGGAGGGTAGCCTGCATGTGAAAAGGGAAAAAAAGTTAGAAGGCTTTGCCCAGCCCAGACAAGAGATGCTGAACCACCACATAAGGAAAGGCAGAGGCAGTGAGAACATAAAGGAGGCTCTACCTTCAGGAGATAATGCAAGAAGATTTAAGAGCAATTATAAGAAATCACATCTACAAATGCTGAACCACATTTGACACTTGATCAAACATTTACAGTCTCCAGGACATGGCAGGCACTGGGGACTTAGCAGTGAAGGAGAGAGAAATGGTCTCTGTTCTCACTGAGAATGTCTTCTAGGGGCAGATGTCAATGAGGAAAAAAGACCCACTTTTATTGCTATAAAAGAAATAAGCAGGGCAATGTGTGTACTAAATATAAGGGTGTTTAGGAGAGGCCTATGGAGATGACCCTGCAGCTGAGGTATGAAGGATGTGAATGAAAAATTTTAACTGCAAGGGAGAAGACAGAATTTATAAGAGGAGTTTAAGATGTCAAAAAGAAACTAATTCAGCACCATAGGTGCAACCACACTTGAGAAAACATAATCAGATAAGCAGAAATGACAATCCATACCTTTAAAGCCTGCCTCCGAAAAAATCCAAGATGACTTAACTGTATTAGACATCTTATCCCTCAAAGGTCACAATGTTTGGAATATTCTATCTTAGCTCTGATGTTATTTGTTTATGTGTATGATAAAAGAAATGCATTTTTATAACTTTGAGTATATAATCTCCTAGAAAACAGAAATTAATACTTTAAACATCTATTCTATATGTCTTATAAAGTTCTTGTTGCAATAAAATGAACATATGTTTCACAATGCTCAATTATTTTCACTGTTCATTCATGACGTATTATTGAAGTAGGAATTTCTTCTTCACAGCGATTTTCTAGGACTAACTTTTAAAACAGGGAATATTGTTTTCAGTCTATACTCACTTAATAGCAGTAATATCGAGTGTTATAGCTAGCTTACCAATTAAAACAAATGAAATCTGTGCTTACAAAAGGTCTACAAATCTTGAAATTTTATTAATATATCTACAACATTGAACTGTTTTCCTGTAAAATCCATCTCAAATTAAAAATATAAAATATAGCAAAATTTACTAAGCACACATTTAAAATATTTATCTATGCACATTTTGCCTATACAAGAAGAATGGTACAAAATTTTTAAAAAGCTTGTTTTATGAATAGAAAAAAGATTTAGTCACATGAATTGTATTTTCTATATAGAATTTTATGATTAGAAGGAAACTTGGCATGTCTCATTCCTTCCTTCCCCTCACACACACTTTTTAAAAGGTGAGTAAACAAAGGTTTAGCAAAGGGCACTTGCCTTGTGACTTAGGAAGTCACATGAATAATGAGTGGTAGAATGATTCATCAATAAAGGACCAGTGTTAATATAAAGATCTTAATTATAAAATGAATAAAAGATGAGTTATTTGCTTTAACAAAGGATTAGTTATTTGCTTTAACAAAGGATTCTTCTTTCAAAAGAAATACTCTCTTTGATCAGTGTACATCTCTAATACATCAAGTATTTTTCTACAGTGATAAGTATTGATATGTCTCTAATGTAATACAACATAGAATTTGGGGGGCACACTATATTCTCTCAACAAGGAGGCAGTGATGGTTAAAGCAAGCTAGGACCATTCAGGAATAAAATCAATTAACTCTGTAGTTTTAAAATTCTTTTCATAGATCAATCTTTGACATTTCTAGGACACTCCTTTTTGTATTCCCCTTTTATTTCCTACCTAAACTTACCAAGATACGCTCCCTCCCCCATCCCATCTGTACGCATAGGTGGGACACACACACGCTCTCTCATAAACCCTGTTCTCCCCCAATTGCAACTTCTCTCTCACTCACACATATTTTGTTTCCAAGTCTGCTTAGAAGCCTACATCAAGTTCTTTTAGGAGCTCTCTTCAATTCTTTCCAATACTTTTGGAAAGCATTGTATTTAACTATTCTTACAGGCAAACATCACTAACAGGTTAGAAAACCTTTGCTAGACTGACAAGCTGATCAGGATGGGGACTTTGGTATCAGCAGTGTTGAGAACCTACTTTTATGTGAACCTAGTGAAATCAATCTCTCTAAGTTTCAGTTAGTATATTAATTCACATGACTTTGATGAGGATTAAAAGAAGTAAACACGTGAGGCAATGTTATGAACTGTATGAATATAATACAGGAAAGTAACAGGGATTAAATGTTCAGAACTGGCAGCTTCATTTATCAACAACAAAATTAGGGACTGATTTTCAAAAAGTTACCTAGACAGCAGTGGAATAAAGGACACCATGAATTAATATAAATTTGCTTTCTTCCAATAAAAGAATTTTGCATTTGAATCTGTCTAATAAATTCTCCACAGAATATGCTCACCAGACACACTTGCTAATGGGGGGTTCTGGGCCACAGTGGTGTCACCAAGCAGTAGGGCAGGGGCTGTCTCTTCTTTCAGACAAACTGATGTGCTACATGGATTGCTCAGATAGTCTCTACTTCTATACTTACGTGCAAGGATATCAAATTGCTGATGAAACACAGTAATATGCACTTACTTTCAAGGATATCAAATTGCTTTTGAGACACAGTTAACAGCAGGCCTATCCAAATCTTCTCTATCATTCAGAGAATAACCTTAAAGGATCTCATTCAATGCTTAATAAGGAAGTTATCACAGCATGAAAAGAGATTAGAATGAAAAAGAGCTTGCTTTCTAGATAAATATATGATGAAGTACAAGGCATTGTACTTTAATGCCCAGGTTCAGAAAATGTAACAACCACTTTAAAGAACTATACAGCTGAAAATAGATTATAGATTATTTTAGTAAAATGCCTATTTAGCATATAAAGAATTGAATATAATAAAGGTACTTCTGGACTATCAGGTCAGTAACATTATCCACAACTGAGTTCAAATGTTCCGCTGCTATGATTTTACCATACTTTTACACATACACACACACACAAATATAAGATAGTTTGAAACATCACTAATAATGCAACATATTTATTTTGCTAAATCATCTGCTATTATTTTGAACTCCACTTGATACAAACTAATTTGTAAGTATAGAAGAAAGATTGTCTGATTTTAAAATGTATAAAGTATTTGGAGATCTTTAGAAAAATTCAAATCAACACACAGTATCTGATTACAAGTATGATATCCCAAACTCTTGAGAAAAGGTTTTAAACCATAAAGATTATATATATATATGTGTGTGTGTGTGTGTGTGTGTGTGAATTAACATGTAAGACAGTTTTCTACAATTTCAAGTATAAATCCATTTGACCCTGTAAGACTTTATTCCTAAAACCTTAGTGCTGATAGACAATTTAAGTGGCATAGAATTTGTAATTAATGGTACAAAAAGCTCTTAAATGTCAGGATTTCCACATATTTTACAGCTTGCCTTATCAATATTATTAAATGAATTTTCATGAGTAAATTTAAGAATGACAAAAGCTCTCAAAAACCTCATCTTCACTCCCATAACAGTTCTCATATTTATTAAAACTATTTTGGCCAAAATGTTTCCAATAGTCAGAGTTGCTTTCAAAACTAACTTCTACCTTTCAACCAGAAGAAAATCCTTGAAGTGCTGGGAAGACTTAGATATAATGTAGAAATTATTTAGGTTCAGTTCAATCAACATTTCTAGAGCATTTTCTATATGCTACATACTGCTTCAATAGTCACTAATATAAAGACAATTTAAAACCTAAGTCATTTACTTCAAGAACTACCTAGTCCAGAGGAGGAGACAGGAATTACAAAGATGCGAGCAAATAACTATCACATGGTTTGAGAAGTGCGAAACAGAAGGATGTGTAAGATCTAGAGGTAGTGGAGGAAATAAAACTCTTGTTAGGGGTGAAAGAGGTCATGAATACTTAACAAAGGAGGTAAAATATGAGCAGGGTTTTGATGGACAAATAGTTCACCAAGCATACAAGGGGAGAAGAGAATTCCAGGCAGAAAGAATAGAAAACGTGTGAAGATCACAGGCATGTAGGAGCATGATACATTCAGAAACTATACATAATTTTGACTGGATAGTGTAAAATGCAAGGAAGGAAGTGTGGTGAGAAAGGTAGATAGGTGAGATACCACGAGGGGCCTTGCACACCATACAATGGAGTTTTAATTTCACTATATAGGTGATGCAGAGTCCTATCAATCAGGAAAGCCCATGATTATATTGAGCTGCTAAGGTATGAGGTGGCCCATTAGGACAATGAGTCAAACTGAAAGGAACAACCAAAAAGTAGTGCTGGCTCCTTGATGTCCTATTTTCCACCCAGAACAGCATCAGACAAGGGTTCAGATAGATACAGCACAAACATGGGGAATCATATCACTGCTGAGGAGCTCCAAACAAAAGCATCCTGCCTCCTCATGGACTGGGAGTGGGACCTGGAGGAGGGAGGGGCAAGGACTAGAGTGGAGAAAAGCACCCTAGCTATGGCCCCAAATGAGGCCTCTGGATGCACATCCCGAGCTGGGAATGCAGAGGTGCCTGACAGCATGACTGGCCTGAGTCCTTGAATGCCACTTCCTCTCCAGACTGCAGTCACTGGCTGTGTACCAAGCTGGTGTGGGGTGGGCAGCGTTCCCTGTAAGGCCTCCAGGTAGTGCCTTCTAACTGCTCGTAGTGAGGCCTCAAGGATCACACACAGGATTTTAGCCTGAAGATGGACTCCTCAGTCATCAACAATGTGGACAATGAACGTGATAGAGAGGTTCACAGCTAGGAGGCTAGGGTAACAGTCTAGGTGAGAGATGTGGACCTCAACTCCTGGGAAAGTGACTGAACTTCATCCATATAGGAAAGGAAATAAATCCAGGAGGGGCTGATAAATTGAAAGAAAATAAAGGAAAGGTAAATGGAAGGCTAGCACAGGTGACAGTAAGGGAAAGTACATGAAAGCCAAGAATCATACAAAGTGGGGAAGAAGAGTCCATGATTTCAGAGCTGAAACTACTGCAAGCTGTTAC
Source organism: Cabassous unicinctus (assembly GCA_029593785.1). Lineage (NCBI taxonomy): Eukaryota > Metazoa > Chordata > Mammalia > Cingulata > Chlamyphoridae > Cabassous > Cabassous unicinctus. The sequence goes on along the minus strand of JAQZBX010011269.1, from coordinate 3,299 downwards.
AAGGAAAAAGGTAACCCTGGGTAAGCAGACTGCTGAAGGAAGAGTGGAAATCAGTGATACAAAGCTATTATGTCATCTTGACAAAGAAATCACTAGAGATGATGGCACGAGAGTGACAAGTTGTTAATGATACAACTAAATGGCATGAACTTCAAAGGAGAATGGATCTTTGTACAATTATAAAGAGTAATTGGAAGTAGGAGACGAGAGAGAGAATATTACCAACCCCAACCCAGTCCAGAGATTATGGAAGAGAGAGCAGCTTCCCACAAAAGGAAGTACTATCCTTGGGGGAAAGAGTATCCTGAGAAGAGGCTGAGGGTACTGGGGAGTTCATTTTAAGAGGAAGCACAGTCACCTTTCAGCCAGAGGGCTTTCTTCCTGGGAGGAGCAGGACCAACCCTTCTCACCCCATCCCAGCTGCCTGTTTCTGAGGCTAAGTGCTGGGTCAGTGCAGTCCAGAGGTGGGTGGGGGTCTGGTCGTTCTTCTACACAGTTCCCACATGTGGAATGGAGGATCTATCTTGGGCGTGGAGTGCTGAGAATAATGGGGCCCCAAGAGCTACTGCTGCAGCTCTTGAGGCAGTGGTTCCATGCCAGGAGAGGCAAGCTGAGAGGACACCTTTTCCCCTCCACAAAGCACTGAGCTCCTAGAACAGAAGTCTCACTCAGAGAGAAGCTAGTCCCCCCTCCCCTCCCCAGTGCTAGAGCCCCAGCTCAAAGATTTTTGCCTAGGTGTGTTTAGAAATAGGCTATAAAAACAGATAGCTCCTAATCTCTTACCAAAGGAACTGACTTCCTATGCAAGACAGTTTAAATCTAACAAAGCTCTTAAAAACAGTGAAGGGCAAAAGATATGGAGCAACCTTAAATGCAAATTGCTACGTGAAAGAAGCCAGTATGAAAAGACTACATTATACATGATTCTAACTTTCTGGAAAAGGCAAAACTGTAGAGATAATAAAAAGATCAGAGGGGAGGGATATATAAAGGCATTTTTAGGGCCATGAAACTATTCTGTACAATTCTGTAATAATGGTTACATGACATAGTGCATTTGCCAAAGCCCACTGAACTGTACAGTAAAAAAATGAACCCTAATGAAAACTATGGGCTTTAGTTACTAATAATCAATATTGGTTCATCAGTTTAAACAAATGTACCACACTAATGGGGAAACAGTGGCAGTAGAGGCAGAACTCTCTGTACTTCCTGTACAATTTTCCTGTAAACCCAAAACTGCTAAAAAAAATGAAATGTATTTTTAAAAAACACACAACAGCAGCAGAAGTTGTAGTAAAAGGCAATTGGGAAGAAATTTGTGCCTCTAATGAAGATATTGCTTAGGCTGGAGGCAGACTAGTTTTCAGAAGGCAATCAGAAAACAAGACAGCTGGGAGGAGCCCTCCTGAGGTCAAAACAAATATCAAACAATGACCTCAGAAACCACTAAGAAGGAGCCACAATTTGATTAGATGCGCTTGTAAGAATTTATGCCCCTGGACACTGCAAAAACTGAGCAATCTGCCAGCAGTGAGTGGAGTTTAATAGCTGGGGGTAGTGAGGGAAAGAGTAGGTGAAAGCCCTACTGCCATTACTGTCATCCCGGGGTGACTGTGAGCAAACCCAAATCTGCTCCTCCCTGAGGTGCAACATCAAAGGCATAATACTGTGGAAGGGGAATAAATGCCACTGAAACAGTCCAGCCAGTCACTGAACAAATAGATAAGCAAATACAAATAACCAGCCTCAGAGCTGGGGCAGGAGGGATGAAGGGGGCAAGATAGTACCCTGAGTTGCTACAATATATCGTCTAAAATATTCAGTTCCCTACAAAAAATTAGGAGGCATGCAAAAACAAATAAACGAACAGGAAAGTACGAATCATACACCAGTAAATGAGAGTGACCAGATGTTGGATTCAACAGAAAAAATCTTCAAAGTAGTCATATGTTCACACAACTAAAGGAAAGCTTGATTAAGAAGATATGAGGACAATGTTGCATCATATAGTGAATACCAATAAAGACAAGTTTTTTTAAAAAAGAAATGGAAATTCTGGAGTTGAAAAGTACAAAACAAAAAATTTTCTAGAGGGGCTCAGCAGTATATTTGAACTGGCTGGAAAAATAATGAGGGAAAATGGAGCAAAGTTTTTAGAAAGAGGAATGGGAAAAGTTGAGAGTAAAAGCAATAGAGCAAGGAAATAGAGTAGAATGAGATGAGAAAACAGGACAGAACTGGTACAGAAAGACATCTAAACTTGGGATGTTGCAAAAAGGCGGCAGGGCTGCGAGGCATGGCTGTATCCCCTGACCTCAAGGTTTCCAACCTTGGTATAAACCTGTTTGGAGCTATGACTGGCTGAGGGCCCCAGAAAGTGTTGGTGTTACAAATGATTCCAGGTACTTGTGTTCTTTTACTCCATCTGTGACATTTTTATTTAAATAAAATTTGATAATGTTTAAAACTCTTTTTGAAAACGTGTTTGCATCTGGCAAAGGAAAGTTTTAATCATGGGTAAAAAATATATATTTTTAAAAGCTCACTGGGATAGAATAGTAAGAATACTGATTAATATTGTTTTCAAGCTCAGAAACGGTTTCCAAGAATGTCTGTGTTGGAAGAATTTTAAGTGCTCATGTAATTTACTAACCCCAGAGGAGTACACACTATACCTATAAATAATGCTTCTTTCTCTGGGGAATGCAATTACAGCCTTAAAAAGTAATCTTCTCTACTATTTAATAAACCTTAGTCGAGGAAGTGCTTTTGGATGTTTACTCTAAAGCTTTTAATTGGATCCTACTTCCCCTGGTTCTAATCAAGAGGAACAACTAGCCTATAATACATTTATAATTATTCTTCCAGTAACATATAGCTCATCCCTTTCTATCCTGTTGAAGACTTTCCTTTTGGGTCCAATTTTAAAAACTCCTTAGAAAACATAGACATACCTTTTCATTCATTGATCTATATAAAAACACAGCCTATAAGCCCTGCTAGATCAGAAGAAGAGTGATAGTTCTTATTAATACATATAAAATGGATTTAAGAGTGATTTGGGGGAAGCGGGTGTGGCTCAATGGATAGATCTCCCGTTTACCATGTGTGAGGCCCCGGGTTCGCTTCCCGGGGCCTCCTTGTGAGAGCAGGCCAGCCTGCGCGGCGCGGTGGGCTGACTGCAGCAGGACCTCACAGCAAGGGGGAGATAAGCAGACACGGAAAAAACACACAGCGAATGGACACAGTAAAACACAAGCAGCAAGGGGGGGATAAATAAATAAATAAATAAATCT
>JAQZBX010011268.1:0-43014 GCA_029593785.1 Cabassous unicinctus | reverse complement strand
AAGCTTTTTTTAAAAATTGAAGTTTATTATTCATACATGAACATCCATAAACAGTAAGTGTATCATAAAAGTTGTGAACTTACCAAAACAAACATGCCTATCATTATGAGGGTGTAAAATTTCTCCTTTTAACCACCTTCAAACATATACTTCAGTGCTGTTAATTTTATGTCCACAATGTTGTGCTACTATGACTATTATCCATTACCAAAACTTTTCTTTCATCACACATAGAAACTGTGTACATTTTAAGCATTAACTCCCTATTCTCTACCCCAATCTCATCCCTTGGTAATTTGTATTCTATATTCTGATTCCCTGAGTTTGCATATTCTATTTATTTCTTACTAGTGAAATCATACAATATTTGACCTTTTGTGTCTGGTTTATTTCACTGAACATGATGTCTTCAGGGTTCAACCATGTTGTCGCATGTATCAGGACTTCATTTCTTTTTTATGGCTGAATAACATTCCCTTGTATGTATATACCACATTTTGTTTATCCATTCATCAGTTGATGGACCCTTGGATCCTTGGGTTGCTTCTATCTTTTGGCAATTGTGAATAATGCCACTATGAATATTGGTATGCAAATATCTGTTTGAGTTCCTGTTTTCAATTCTTATGGGAATGTTCTAGAAATAGGATTGATGGGTCATATGGTAATTCTATACTTTGTTTTTTAAGGAACCACCAAACTGTTTTCCATGGCAGCTGCACCATTTTACATTCCCACCAAGAACGAATGAGTGTTCCTATTTCTTCATATCCTCTCTAATACTTGTAATTTTCTTTTTTTTTTTTTTTTAATAGTAGCCATTCTATTTGGCATGAAATGATATCTTTTTGTGGTTTTGATTTGCATTTCTCTGATGGCTAATGATGAGCATCTTTTCATTTGCTATTTCGTCATTTGTATATATTCTTTGGAAAAGTCTTTTGCTCAATTTTAATTGGCTGTTTATCTTGTTGTTGAGTTGAAAGATTTCTTTATATATTCTAGATATTAAACCCTTATTTGATATATAATTTCCAAATATTTTCTCCCATTGTGTAGGTTGTTCTTTTACTTTCACTGTAAAGTCCTTTGATATATAAAAAATTTTAATTTTGATGAGGTCCCATTTTTCTATTTATTCTTTTGTTGCTTGTGCTTTGGGTATAAAGTATAAGAAACCATTGCCTAATATAAGTAGCTAATCGAAAGCATTGATCAGTGATCGTACTGTCCCTCCCCTGGACTTCTGGAACAACGCTTTTATGTCCCTCTCTGGCAGTAGCAAGCTGTGCCAGTGGCTGAACTCCATCTCTGCTTGCCGCTAGAGTGGGAGACGGGTGATGGTAATCACTGCATGGAGAGAGAGGAATTCGCTGTTATTTACCACAGTTTACCAGCCTCTTCCTCCTGCTCTTCCCTGCATGCTGCACGGTGTTCTACTGGACTTTGGAGGTTTGAGATAGTTGATTCATTCAGTTCCTGACTGTTTAGTAGTTTTTGTGGTGGAGGGACTGATTCCTGGAGCAACCTACTCCATCATCTTGCCACAATTTCTCACTACATTTTATAAATACCATTTTTTAACTACACAATCCGTGACGTGGATGCAGGCTTGCTATAGGGTGAGATGCGCTCGTGGAGCGCTTGGTTAGGCCTTTTTAAGACCGTTCCTCCTCCCCCTTCCTAATGTTGGGGAGGAGCTCCAGCTGTTTGCTGTTCTGATTGGTTGCCTCATGATCCCTGCCTTTTAGCTCTCAGGGGACTATTGGGAGGCCCATTTGGAGTCGTCTGGGGATTCCCCTTGACTCTGGAAAGAGTTCCAAATGGGATCTTGTGGCCAGGGTCTAGGTGGGGTCTTTCTGGCTTTGTTCTTAGTAGCATGGGGTTTCTGGGTGGGGTCTCATGGCCATATTCTCTGCCAGGTCCCAGCAGCCTTCTCTCTTTCTCTATATTAACCTGCCTCCCTTACTCTAATGGAACTTTCAGGTGCTGAAGGAAACGCTTTTGAGTATAGGTCACAAAATATCTGGTTCTAATACTGTCTCTTGCAGTTACTACTTCTAGTACTTTTAAGAAATTGGGATGGAGTTTAGAGAGAATTTACATTGGCATTGAAGAGATTTTTACAGTTGCAGAACCATAGTTTTCCCCCCACATATTCTTTAGGTTGTTTTGTCTTTTTTTTTTTTTTTTAAAGATTTATTTTATTTACTTACTTATCCCCCCTTGCTGTTCATGCTGGCTGTGTTCATTTGCTGTGCATTCTTCTATGTCTGCTTGTCTTGCTTTGCTGAGTCATCTTGCTGCACCAGCTTACCGCACCGCGTGGGCCAGCTTGCCTTGACCAGGTGGCCTGGGGGATGGAACCCTGGGCCTCCCATATGGTAAATGGGAGCCCAACCAATTGAGCCACAGCTGCTTCCCTAGGTTGTTTTGTCTTGATCCTAGATGTATTTTATTTAGAACAACTTAGGCTAAGAGTGAAATCCATCAGAGGAAGCAGGGTCATTATTTGATCAGACCAGGAAAGCAAATGCTTGGATTGTTCTTTATTTTGTGTCATGCAGACAGGACTTTCCTTTTTAAAAAATTGACTTTAGCATATTCTCATTTTGTAGAAGTGTTCTGTATCATTGAAGGGAGAAAGTGCATTCTAGTGAGGATCTATTCCTATTGTAGCTATGCAAAGCCCTGGAAAATATAGGGAAAATAAAATGCCTGAGCAGGAAATTGACTAAATGACCTTAGAGTTCTTTTATATTCTCTTTTCCCCCTGAGGAATACAATGAAACTGCCTGTTCCTACTTTCAGATAGTGTGCTTAGAGAAAACTAGATAAATGTACAGATAAAAACTTAATTTGAATTTTATCCTTGATTTAAGAATCATTAGTGAACCAGTTCAAGTTATTTTTATTCTCTCTGGGTTTTGTAATTCTAAACTGTTTAAAAACAGTTTATTATTGTTCAAAGATGAGTGTATTTTCATATTTTCTCTTTTTAATATATTGATAAAATTGATAGCATACTATTTTAAGCAAGGTAAACCTTCATAAAACAAAATATCCTAAAAGGACAATATTGATTGCTTTTGAGTCTTTATATATACTTTTCTTCCCCTTAGTAGATGCTCTGAGCAGACCAAAAGGTTAAATATAGCCAGATTTAGTATAAAAAAGAAAATCGGTGTTACATTTTTTGTTGTATTCATAAATGTGTTTCCAGTCATCTGTGCGCTTAAGAGCACTTAGTACAGCGCATAGCACATAGATAACACAATATATAAATATTTTTTACCAAATTAAAAAAGTTACATTGTGAGAAATAGGATGACCTTCAAGTTCAATACTACCTGTATAGTGTTTAAATACAATATGAGCTGAGTTGACTTACTTTGGATATGTAGTTGCCTTAAAGATCAATATGTGCTTAGCAAATTTTGGATGTATGACACTGTATTAGTTAGGGTTATCTAGGGAACAGGATCAACAGGAGATAACTGTAAATAGTATGAGATATTATAAGATTCTCTCACGTGACCGTGGGGACATACAAGTCTAGATTCCTCAGGCAGGCTGCAAAGGAAGGGCTCTGATGAAAGTTCAATGAAGGTCCTTGATGAGTTTCTGGGAGATGTTGGCTGTCCAAAGACTCAACTGGGAAATGCTCACTGAATGCTGAAATCACTTCCCCTTTTAAGGCATTCAACTGATTGGATAAAACTTCACTTATTGCTGATGGCAGTCTCCCTGGTTGATCGTAGATGTAATCAGCCACCTATGCAGTAAACTCACTGATGACTAGAGCCCATAAATGTCCTTGTATTAGTTAGCCCAGTGCTTGCTTTACCAAACAACTGGGCACAATTACCTGGCCGACTTGACACATTAGCCTAACCATCACAGTCACCAAACACAAAGCTGCCCACCATTATTTTTATTTGTTATGATATTACTATTTTACAGAGCTTCTCATATTTTCCAGAAGCACTGAAATATATTTAGCTTGTTTTCTGAATACTAATAATAGACCCCTTGAATCTCATCTCCCTAAAGATATGGTCACTTAGTTGCTAAAAACTGTTGAAGTGGGTTGCCTTTAAGAACTGTTTTAAATAGTTCAGCTCTTGAATTATAGTGCTAATGCAAAAGTTTTAACACAATATACCAAAGATCTTGGCTAAAAGACTTATTTCTTAGAAAATGTAATAAATAATTTCATAACTCTTATTATTGAGACTGTTTCTCTGCCTTTTCTTGACATTTGTGGATAAAATTAGAGTTACTCTAATAATTCGGTGTGGAGTATAAATAAAGCATTCCAAAGTATTAAATATAGTCAGCAATCATGCTAGTATATGCTGATGTGTTTTATAGATCTGTTTGTTCCCTAGAGTGGTTGTATTACATATAGATTCCTTTAGCAGCAGGGAAGTGATTTCCTAGAGGAATAAGTGACTAACCTATCAAATTTTCTATAGACTTTGGGTGATAGATGATGTTAGATAGGAACTCCAGGTATCACAAAAACATTTTCTTACTAAGAGATGTTAGAAAATAAAAGATATAATTTGTAGTAACAGATAACTGGTGGTATAGAATATATTTAGAATGAATAGATGAATATTGATGTTACTTTCTTGTTTATTATGGGCAGTTTATTATTTTTCTATCACATAAGTAAGTTAGCTCCCTAAGTTTAGTAAGAAATTTCTGGGACCTTGGGATTCAATAAAGAAGAAAGATTTGCAAAATATTTGGTTTTTAAAGAATGAATTATTAAATTAAAACGTGTGGCAAATTGGTGTAGAATATTTTCAAATGAACCTGCTATACAAGGATGTGGAGTTATGGAAACGCTCATACACTTCTGGTAGGAGTATAAATGGGTACGACCACATGGAAAACAGTGTGGCAGCATCTGTTTAAGTTGAACATACGCATATCCTATGATTCACTGCTAGGTATATATCCTCTCCTTAAATGTATACATATGTGTCTCCAAAGATATTTACAAGAAGTTTCATAGCAGCATTATTTGTAATAGCTGAAAACTGGAGGAATCCAAATGCCCATCAACAGTAGAATGGATTAATAAGTTGTTTATTATTACATTGGAATACTTTACCAATGGATAAATTGTTTATTATTACATTGGAATATTTACAATAAATATGAATGAATCACACAACAGTATAATGTTGAATGAAAGAAATGGATCCAAATAATATATATTGTATGGTTTCATTGATATAAAGCCTAGAAGCAGTAAAAACTACTCCAAGGTGTTATAAGGCAGGACAGAGTTTACCTTTGTGGAGAAGTAGGAGATAGTGATTGGAAAGGGGTAGGATGAGGACTTCCAGGTACTATAAATGTTCTATTTTTTGATGTGTGTGATTGTTATACAAGTGTGTTCACTGATGACCCATTTATCTAAATACTTAGGATTTTTGTACTTTTCTGTATGTATGCTATATGTCAGTAAAAGGAGTTTAAAAATTAATCTGTTCCATGATATCAATGATTTCTTATAGCATCTGGAATATCATTAAGTGAGAAATAGTAGGGTGTAATCAAAAGGGAGTTTAAGAGAAATTGGGCTTCCCCCCCTCCTCTGGTAATAAACTTGCTACCTACAAGTTTGGGGCACGTTATTTCCCGTATCTAAATTTCAGGTACTTATTGTAAATAGAGAAACTAATATTTTTGAGGATCAACAGCATAGTTGATTTTAAATTATTAAAAATATGATTGCTATTGTTCTTATTATATGGAGTAAAGCAGTATAAAAAAATCAAAGGTCATTACATTCAAAGAGCTGAACATCTGTAGGTAAGAATAGATAACATATTCAAGTAACCATTCATGAAAAGCTGAGCAGCAAATACATGCTGAAAGTCCCCTATCTACAGGCTCTTTCCTCATGACATTCTTAGCTGTCTCATCAACAGAATAGCAAATCACTTCCTCAAACAAGCATCCCCTTGGCTATAGCTTTATATCTAAGCTTTTTCAAAGGGTCTATTCTTGTGATTTCCTTTTTCTCACTTCCCTCCCTCAACTCCTCATCCAGCTTCCATTCCCATCATTATAATGAAAATGTAACTCTCTAAGGTCAGTAATCACTTTACAATAGCTAAATCCAAGTTTCTCTGTCCTTTTATACCTCTCTGTAGCATTTGCCTTTATTTTTATTCTATCTTTTGATTATTGTCCCCTTGGCTTCTATAATATGACTTCCCTAAGCATGTGGTACTGTAGGTGGCCAAGACGTGCTGGTTGAAAGAATGAATGAGTGATTTTACTTGTGTTTATCTATCTGTGTTTTCTCAGTCTTCTCTGATATCTTTCTGTATCCTGATGTCTCCAGGGGTCTAGTCTTTCACTCACTGTACTGTTTTCATTTTCTCCATGTTCTCTGTCCCTGCTTGTTTATTTTTACTTTTGTTTTTATGTTAAAGACTTTCCAAAAATGTCTGGTGATCTCTGGTTTTCCTCCCATATCTAAGAAAGAGACACTAAAAACCTATTTAGAAGCTTTGTGTTTGTATAGCTTGTTGACTGAAGTGAGGGTGGTCAGGCTGGGCCATTTCACTGGGGAGTCCCCAGCTGTCAGTATCAATTGGTCTTTTCTCCTGACTAGTCATTTTCCCCAGTCTTCTGCGTAATGGGGACAAGCCTGGCTTAAGAATTGTTATTTTTGAGTGAGGAAAGGGGCTAGGAAAACTTATGATTTAGTAGATAAACTTTCATTTAATATTCCCAATTTCTGTATGGTTTTCTTGCTTTTAACTATGTCTGATATTTTGAAGTCCAGAGTCCAGTGGAGTAAACATTAGTGCCTCTCTCAAATATTTCTGGTTCTTCTCCTCCCTTTGAGGTTACTGTGGCCATGTGATGTGCTTTGGCTAATGAAAAGCAAGTGTAAGTAATGTGAGTCATTTCTGATTGTAAGCATTTGTGTGTGAGATTGTCTCTTACCATGGCAATTAAGGGAGCACATATTGATATGGCCAGTATATGGAGTATAGGTGCCCTTAAGAATTTCCCAAATCTACAGCTGTTTTTGTATGAACAATAAAACTATCATTGTGCCCAGCTACTAAGATTTTGGAGTAGTGGTAGTATGTCTTGGCAGTATATTAAAACTTCAAGAAAGTAGATCTCTGGTCTTTTGCCAGGATGGGAGAAGGGCAGTTTTCTAATTGTATGGAGGAAGGGAGGTGATATTGTTTATTGTTGTTGGAAAAACACCCAGGTAATCAGCCTGATGCACTAAAAGACCAATCTTGATACATCAGAATTTCAAAGAGAGAAAGCGTCTTTATTGCATTACGCAAGGCAGGAGAATAGGAGACCAAAATCTCAAATCTGTTCTTCCTGAATTAGAGAAACTTTGGATTTTATGAAATTCAAACAAAGGAAGGTGGAGATAGTGATGTTGGGATGTTAGGAGACATTGATTGATTTGTTTAATTGCAAGTCTGTAAGCACAGGCCCCAGAGACTGGCTGGGGTAAGCATCAGGTTACAGGTTACAAACTGGGTCATAAATAATTAACATCCATTAGGAACTGACAAATTCCAGCTAGGTAATACATACAGTTATAAATAAACTAGACAAAGTTTGGCTGGGGTAATACATAAAGTTGTAAATAGTTCAACCCATATAAGATGATGCTAAACTAAACAAAGTTGTAAATCACCTAATTAACATGACTAAGCTAAACAAAGTGGGCTGTCAAGGGGCTATTAAGGATTGACAAAATCCATGCATTGTAATATAAGGGAATCCAAATGGGGGCTAGTTACAAGTTAAAGATTAGCACTTCTAAAACATAGTATTAGAATCAAAGAAATAAGTTTCAGATATTTGTCTCCAGCTACTTTAAAGTTAACATACCTCAAGGCCATGAATCCAGTGAGTGAGTCATTCTACATTATACTAAAAGTAAGAAAACATCTATGTAATAATTCACTGACTCTAGTTATTTGTTAATTCTTAATACTCGATTTCAATCTGAAGGGTTTAACTTTTCCCCATACAGTCTCTCAGTTAGTCTTCTTGTTTTTACCTTTTCCACTTCTGAGGAATTCTGGGCTTCTATAGTTAGAATCAATCTGCTTTTCAGCTTCACACCACTGCTACCAAAGGTGTGAGCTTTCTCTGTTCTGCTAAGTTAGTTGTCTATTAACTTTCCAGCTTCCAAACTTTTGTTACTGTCATCCCCTTTTCTCCTGTTCCTTTGGGTTCATGTACTCTTTATTCCTTTGTGCCATTTTAGTGAGGTTTTCAAAAGGGAGCCATCCATGATAAATACCTGTGTTCAACATAACAGATTTGACAGAAGGACTTAATATTCTTAACTTGGTCCAGTTACTTCAAAACTGTGGTCCTCAATTTCTTATTTGTGATTAATGAATTATTTGGATGACCACCGGTGTCTCTTTCAGCTCTAAAATTTGCTATGTTCTTCTCCTCATTCTTTGGTAAAAAACGGGCAATAAACAAACAAAACCAAATAAAACTTTTGTTATTATTCTTATTCTTTGGTAGAGTGTGGGCAAAAACAAAGCAAAACAAAGAAAAAAAAACTTAGGCATTTAATATTTTTGAGCACCTAAAACATTTTAGGCATTATCACAAATAAAACTCTTGCATGGGTTGTTTATGATAGATTACAAATCTCTTGAAAGTACAGAATGTGATTTTCACACTATTTATTTAGTAGTATTTGCTCATATGAATTCTGTTGTTATACCCAACAAGTGCTTAGTGATGGTGTTATGCTCATTTAAGAATTTTCTCCCTAATCTTTTATCATTTATATGTGACTTTCAAGTTTCAGTAGAACATGATATTTTGAATATTGTCATTGATTCATTCTTTTCCTAGTATTTGTTTGCAGTGAGATTTATATTCTCATCAAGTCTTAAAAAAAGTGATTGTCTTTGAGTCATGTTCACTCAAAATTTAGATATGTACTTACAAAATAAATGTAAAAGCACTGTCAAGGAATATATTCAGGAGTACAATTTTTAAGATTTGAACTGTATTTGCTATTCGTTTGCTGTAGAATAAACTTATGATTCAAGGACTAGAGTTATGGTGAAGTGCATATTGCAGATCTTGGTATACATAAGTATGCTACAGTTATACTACAACATTTTAAAATCTTTTATTAATTTCTGTAAATATGAAGAAAATTGAAAACATCATGATCAAAGTAGATGTTCAAAATATTGATTAATCTACATTGTAATTTATAGAATTTTATGTAGTGTTGAGATACCACTTAATCTTGAACACATCCTAATTAGCAGCTATTCAACTACATTTACTATTTTTAGATCTTACCTCTTTAAAAATTATAGTATTAAGGAATACTTCAAGTAAGTACAAAATAGTATGTTAGCTGCAACAGTGACTTTCACTATATATTTAACGATTATCTTTAGCATCAAGAACTGGACTCTGGAGCCCTTGTCAAATCCAGTGAACTTCATGTTTGAAACAGGATTTGAACAAATGAATTTAAATTATAAAAGAGGATATTTAAGGAAAACACAAGGAAGAAAAATCCTGCTGAAAAATAGATAAAAAAGACAAGGGGTAGAATGTTTCTTGGATGTATTTATAATTATGGCAGTCTTAGATTGTTTATAGGCTAGATTAGGAAACTGGCCTAGAGACTTACATACTTATAAAAGCACACATTTACATCTTTCTGGCCCTATTATTACCACTTCACATATGTTATTGTATTTAATCCTCACAACCACTGCCCTATAAAGTAAGTACTATTAATATTATTATTATTATTCTCATGAGGAAACTAAGGAACAGAGATATTAAGTATATTATCATCTAAGAAGTTAATGGTGGGCATGCAATTTGAACCCAGCCAGTCTGAGTTCATTGTTTATATATGTAAGTAAATATATATATATATCATATATACATATATATTCTATATATATAAATAAAATATTTAAATATAGAAATAGCGAAAAATTCCTCTTATCAGATGCATTCTGAATCAGTAGTTGGTCAATTAATTGGAAAAGTCAATTAAAGCAGTGAATCATAAAAATGATGCATATACACTTTAATTTGAAACCTTTAAATATATATTCATTCTCTAATCTTTGGCTGCTGGACTAATGCTTTCTTTTTGGTATTGTTCTGATGACTAGAATTCCATATTTTCTTTTTTGCATAAATTTCAACCATAATGCTTTGTCTACATCTTCCAGGTTTGCTTTCTTCAAAGTGGAGGAGGAATTTAAAGACACTTGTAAAGTAAGCTGTGTTTAGAATCCTTCTAGATTGTTATTAAATTTTTAGTCCTTTACAGTTGTCTATTCTATGCTTAGCTCCCTTTCACATTTATAATATATATTTAAATATACACATATAAACAGCTCCCATTACATTTCTAATTGACCAGTTTATATAATATTTAATTAAATAAAATAATTAAATAACATGTACAACTGATATAAATAGGATTGGTATCAGATAAAACTGAAGTCTTAGAAATCATATAACTTGACTAGTAGGAACAGAAGTGCTACAGCTTTTTAGCTTTGATCAGTTTATGTGCCATGGAACTGGCCAGAGTATATTAAAGAGGCTATGGAAAGCATTAATTTACCTGACAAGTTAGTTAAAAGGAGAGCAGTTTAAAACACTTCTATTATATGTTACTTTTTCTGCTTTTTAATGGTTCACATGTATTTTTTTTAAAAGTTCAGATAATACAAACAAATAAGAACAAAAGAAAACCAACCATAAATATATTTCCTCTAGTATAACTACTGTTAATATTTCGGTGTATATCCTTCTATTACTTTACCCATGTATTTAGGTGTGTGTGTATATAATGTATGTATTCATTTATATTTTAACTAAAATGAGATTATTTATACTATTTGGAGCCATATTTTAGAAAACATTTATATGAGTATTGTGACTATCTTTCCATGTCCTCACATTGTCATTGTGTTTTATGGCTGAATATTCTCTACAGTATGGATGTACTATATAATTTGTATATTTTATCTCCTACTGATGGGCATTTCAGATTTTTCCAGTTTCACCTACTATAAACAACACTGCAATGAAATTCTTTTTATATGTATCTTTGATCAGAGAGTAATGGAATAATATCTTCAAATTTCTGAAGGAAAATTATTCCCAACCTAGAATTCTTTGTCCAGCCAAATTGTCAGTCAAATGTGAGGGCAAATTGCCATTTTCAGAAAAATAGGAAATCAGAATGTGGATCCCTTAGGCTTCTTATCTCAGGAAGTTGCTTGGGAATATATACCAGCAAAATTAAGGAGAATGCAAAAAAGATATTGAAGGGGAATCAGAAGATGATAGCTAAGCAGTGGGCATAGAGAAGGATCAATCCAGATTAGAGCAGGAAAATAGAAAGTTCTTGAAAGTATACTTCTGGAGAAAAGAGGGGTTCCAGTACAGTAGATGGTGTGAGAGACTGAAGGTACATTGTTCACATGTAAGAAAAAAGAAAGCCAATTAAAATCAATAGGAAAAAATAAAATGTAACACAGGTATTAAAAGAAAGAGGCAAAAATTAGACATGGTACAATTTTAAGCAATTGATGTAGTGTGAGAAAAGAGACTATGTTGTACCATGATGCTGATAATACTCTCCTTCAGATGGTCTATAGGTTGTGGCATTAAACCCATAAAAAAGGATATGTTAGCCTAGTATAGCATCTGATCCTGAAATGAATATTTTGCTGTTTTAAATGGTATTGATTGATTTATAATCAACTTTTAGACAGAGCATGAAAATCGTAATTATGCTTACCAAAAAATATATAAAAGTGAAAAAATGTAAAACTCTGACACTGTGAAAGTAAAGTTGGTGTAAGGTGGGAGTTGAAGTAAATGAAAGATAGAGGGGAAGAGTAGGGACAGTTGAAATAATTGAGAAAGTGACTAACGTAAAAATAAGAAGTGGAAATATGACTTTATTATTTAAATTTATAAAGATAATCTATAATTATAAAAGTATTGGAGAGGGAAATGTGCATGTGGGTGTTGAGTAACTTAGCTAAAGCCTAATCTTTTACATCAGATATCACAGTAAATCTCCTAAATTGATAAATTAAGAAATTAAATAAGTACTTATTATTTAGAGATTTAGAGGAGACTGTTCTAGAAGAATTAAAGCCAGAAATGTTTAGAAGAGGAGTGGGACCAGGGATGGGGAAGAGTGAAACTGTATCTTAATGTTTTTTATGTATGTGAAAGGAAAAAAATAGTATAGGAATTCTCTCTTCCTTAAAGGATTGTTTGAAATCATTGTAAAACTCTGTAGGACTAATGCTGTTTTGTAGCATGAGCTTAAATAAATCTGAATGTGTTTTTTGGTTGTTGTTGAGCTTTTTAAACAGCTATATTACATGAGAAGGTGTTATCTGTACCTAATCAGAGAATGGCCCAGGGTATCCAAAATTGAGAACAATTTTCCTTGTACTATAAACATGAGAAAAAATGGGCCTCCCGGTGATTGTCCTTGTTAGAGGTTATTTCTTCCTTTGAACTATGATGGCACTTTATTTATATCTGTGCTAGGATGGTTAATTTACTATTATAGCTATTTTTAAAGATATACATTTAAGCCCCCGTTTTCTTCTAATTAGACCATTAAGTAAGAACAGGGGCCTCTTGTCATATTATGTCGACATACTATGTTATGTCTACAAAAGGCACCATGCCTTTCGTATACTAATCTCTCTTTATTTATTTAACAAATGTTTGAGCACCTGTTAAGTTCTGCATACTAGACTCTGAATGTACAGTGATGAATTAAACAGACAAACCCTTGCCCTCATGGAATTTACATTCTAGTAGGGGAGGCAGATAATAAGCAAGTCAAAAAATATTTATTCATGGGTATCAGTTAGCTGTTGCTGCAAAACAACCACCCAAAAACATAGTGACTTAAAACAACAACCATTAAATATTCTTTATGCGTCGGAGGTTGACTGGGTGGTTTTGCTGATCTGGGCAGGGCTTGACCAATCTTGGACAGGCACACTTATGTGTATGGGATGGCTTAGGTGTGCTTTGTGTGGTTTCTTATCTTCCAGCATCTAGCTAGAGCTTGTTCTCATAGTAAAGGCAGAGGAGCAACAGAGGTAGGAGAAATGCACAAGTGCTTTTTCAGGTCTCTGCTTGCATCAACTTTGCTACTGTCCCATTGGCTAAAGCAATTCACATGGCTGGCTTCTCATCAGAGTGGATGATAATAGGCATGGATACAAGAAGCCATCATTTGGGGCCAAAAATACAATCAATCTACTGCAATACAAAGTACATGGAGAAAAGTGCTATGCATAGGCCTTGATATAGAAGGGGATAGGTGGTCAGGCAAGGCTGGTCTGAGGAAAGAATGAATGTACAAAAACTTTACAATTCAAATTAAAAATAATATGAATTATCTAGTTGTTTGCTCCATTTTGATACGCTCTTCCAGAATGAAGCCTGTTTATCTTATCTAATGTGTCAGACAGCAGGAGCTGGAAAGATAAGGGGGCTAAGATGAGCCTAAGCTGGTCAGCTACACAGCCAGCTTCCAGCCAGTGCCACTAAACGGCCACAGCTGACACTCCTTATCCTGCCTTGCATCACACTCATCAGGAAAATGACATATCTGTTTAAAAAAAAAAAGAAACAGCAGTTAAAAATAGGGTCACTGCTGTTTTCCTTTGTTTTAGTACTTGTAGCAGCAGTGGTAGTAACAATAATTGTCTTGAAATGGAAGCTATTAGTACACACCAATAAGTGCAGAAACCATACTAGACATTGTACATAAAATATTGTTAGTCATTGCACTGATACTGTAAAGTAGGTAATATCTTTGTTTTACAGGCTTAGAGAGATTAAAATATGTTGCTGAAAATTTCATAGCTATAAATGTTAGAGATAGGATATGAAATTTGGTCTGAGTCCAGGTCCATGATATTTCCAGTATGGAGTATGCTGCCCTAAGGAGTCTGGACTTTGGCTTTGCAGGCTAGAGGAAAGCTTTTATAATTTTAGTAGACAGAAACTTTCTTACACATTATGTCAAGTCGTATGCTGTGGAATTTCAGTGGTTACTAATGTTGGGGAAATATAATGTAAAACAAAATCTTCCGACCTAGAAAACATTTCCACAAAGGGAGAAGAGTAAAAAAACAATTTTATTATTGAATAAGCATAAACCAGAATGTAATGAATCATAGGCAATTCACTAAAGAGATTGAAAAGACAGAAATTTCATCCTTTTGTGTAGTCATGCAGATACAACCTGTTAACCTACATGTTCTCAAGATAAACAAAAACTAGTCCTCAAGTAAAAGGGCTTGATAGCAATATTTGTGGCACATAGATTATCCTAAATTCACCTGGTAATTTGAGTGGCTTTTGCGTTTGCTAATTTCCTCTATCCAAAGGAATAATAAAGCTTTTCATATCTCTATGACAGGAGGTAGGTTTGAAACTTGGAGCCCAGCGCCAACTGAAGTTGGCTACTACACTCCACAGAAAGTGGGGGATTGGGGGCACTATTTTTCTTGATGTTAGCATTTCAAAGTGATGATTCTCAGGTCCTTGAGAAAGATATTTCCTGGATTGTAAACCTGGCAAAAAGCGTTTTTAGCTTTTGAAAAATATCTATGTACATCTCAAAGGGGAAGAAAAATAATTTACAATTACAATTTTTCTAAAGAATGCTCTAAGAAAAAGGGAAGGGGGGGGGTCTTTGTCCTTTTTTGCAACAGGAAAATTTAATTTTTTTTCTTGTTCAATTTGTATTTACTCTTAAACTAGCTGGCCATTTTCTGAATATTGATTTGATGTAGGCAATCCTTTGGGGACTCTCTTATACTTGCACTGAATTTACATCATTTATGCAAAGTGGTAAATTTGCAGAAATGTTTTCACTGCATGTAAATTAGCACTTTTTCAAGTAGCAGTAGAATGGTACAGAGTTTGTATGAGTTTTTATTATAAAATAGAATTTCATTATACCCAACACTATTGTGTTTAAGGGCAGAGTTGCAATTAAGTTTGTAAGTGCCATTGGTTTTGCACATGTAAAAGGTATTCTTAATATTTTATCTTATTTTCTATAACCATTATAAAATCAAATATGTAAATATGCTTTAGAATAGTAATTGCATTTCAAATTTGAATTTGTTTTATGCAGTTATTTAATCTGAGTTTCATTAGAAGAGAATAGTTTCCATAGTAACCACATCATTTGATATCTTTGGAATCTCTGAGATATAGAACACTTTCATTAAAAAAAAAATGTATCCAGCATATCATGGAGACTTTTATACAGGTTTAAGAAACATATTTCTGTATATTTATTTTTTTCAGTTTTTCTCAATTTTATTCTTTTTCCTAATCCAGCAATTTTTTACCCTTAAAAATTTTAAAACATATGTATTTAAAAATAAAATGTCAAAAGACTTCTTTGAGGAGGTGGATCTTGGAGAGGGTAGTAGGAGTAAGTGTGAATTACTTTCTGAATGAACTCCATCAGCACACATGTTATTTCCTTCAAGGAGAAAACTTGTTAGAGTATCTTTTTGGAAATATCCTATTAGGGTCATAAAAACTATTTCTAGAAAAAGATGAGGATATAGCACCATGAGAACCAAAGTTAAGAGAAAACAGACTGCTAAATCATCAGTATCAGATTCCTGTTCTGAAGGTTTCTTGGTACTTTGATAAAAAAAAGTGCTATGCTAAGTATTGTGCATTGCTCTCGCCACTTACCAACCGTTTCCCCCCTTGAAAATAAATACTGCTGTCTGAAATCTATTCCTTAATGTTTTTTAAAATATAACCTCATTTATATCATTAGATTTTTCCAAGTTATACCCTTATATCATAGCTAAACATTTCCTTTAAAATTTGTATCCTCCATTTATTTGTATTTAGTTATTATGACTTTTTAAAATAACCTGGTTCCACTATACATATTTATATATATTAATATTTTGTCATAAATCAGTATATTTTCCCCTCATATTCAATTCCGTTTCTCCTCATTGAGCTTCCTCTAACTTGTCTAAGTTTCTGGTACTATGGAGCACTAAATTGAAAGCAATGCAACTTTCAAAAAGTTATCATAGTCATCCCACCTAATATTTTTTAAATGAGATGTCCAAAATTTGTTTTAAATAGTCCGCTTATGATTCCTTTATAAGACATATTCTTGAAAAATAATACAAAGAATTTAAAAAGAAGTTTGGCTCATTCTTTTCAGTGTTCCTACAAATAAACAATCATTATTTCTCCACTCTGCAGTGTTTTCTTAAAAAAATATATCTCTTGTTCTCTTTTTCTAGTTCCTTCAAATTTGTAGTACACTGAAAATTAAAAAAAATCATGTTAAAGCATCATTAAAAAATCCTCATCTTCTGCAGACACACTTTATGTAGTATCCTTAGGAATGCAAGATGTAAACGTGGATGATTGGGATAGATCGTATATACAGAATACAAGCCTAGTATTTTAAGACATCTTAATACCACTATTTGTATACTCTAAACCCAGAGAACTTTTCTGCAATGATGGAAATGTTCTGTATCTGCAATGTTGAATATGGTAGCTGCTAACCACATGTAGCTATTGAGCACTTGAAATGTGGCTAGTGTGACTGAGGAACTGAACTTTAAATTTAAATAGCCAGATGTGGCTAGTGGCTACTATATTGGACAACCTAGCCCTAAATGGTTGGATGAGTCATTATCAGCGCATTTGCTAGTCTGTTACTCAGCTATAAAACCATGGCTGCTGTTTATGTTTGTGCAGGTGGTTCAATTTATGAGATGTTGCAGACAACGGGTGAGTATGGGCTAAAATCTACCCTATGTTTGGCTTGCCAAACTGTGTACCCTGACAAAGAGCTGTATCCACCCAAAGTGTCATCTTTTACTGATTCATAGAAAGGTACTTTATGTGCTAAAGCAGCCCTGTATACTACTACCAGATGGAGTTTTTCAGTTCAGATCCTGGCTCTACCACTTAATGACCATGTAATCTTGAGAAATTTAGTTAACCTCTCTGGGCCTTGGTTATATAATGGAGACAATATTATGAACTTTATAGGGTTATTGTGAGGATTGAGTTATGTATAAAGTGTTTAGAGTATATAGAAAGTGTTCAAAGCTGTTATCAATTATTATGATGAAATAATACAGTTCCTAAATATAGTAAATTTCTATAGCATTTTCACATTCATTCCACTCTGTCTACTTTGTACCAGACAAAGGAATAAAAGGCAAATAATACTGAGTCCCTGCCTTAAAGTAGCTTACATTTGAGTAGATATTGAGTAATAATTTCAAGAAGTTATGTAGCTTTTAAAATTATCTTACTACCACATTGTAGTTTAGGAACTGACTACAAGAGTCTAGTTCAGTCCATGATGATCACAGCTGTTAATTACATATTTCCCTCTTTCTGACTCTAAGCCATTCAGAGTTTATGTGATCTCTTGTTATATAGAGACCATGTTGTCCCACTTTTTTATAATATTTGGGGAAAATATTTTCAAATTTTCAAATCTTAATTAACAATTATAATTGTTTTTCAGATATAGAAACTTTATCTCAGAGAAGTGAAATAACTTGCCCATGGCTACTCACCTGACTTTAAAGCATGTGTTTTTCTACTGTATTATTTTTGCCTTTAAGTAATTTTTCTGCTTTAGTGTGGTCTTAAAGAAATAAATCTAAATTCTTAAGGTGAAAGAACATGATTCCTTGTAATCAGGTACTTTTTTATTCTTCTTTTAAGTATAGAATTATTGATACATTGATGGAATAACTTTTCCAGCTAAACTTACTGTCCTATTTCCTTGTTATTCCAGTCCTACCATATACAAACTCGGACAAAAATAAAATATAACTACTCTAGCCTTTAGTGACTCTTAGCTGTTGACCAGGTCAAATGTAGATTCCTTAACCTATTATTCATGCCCCTTCATCAGGTTTTCCAGAGTGATCTCATCTTTTCTTGTGACTTTTATTAATACTTATCTATCTCCTTGATTCACATTTCTCTCTCTAGCCCAAATTTCTTTCCTGAGTACCACTTCATGTTTATAATTGTCTACAAGACACTTAGATGTTCTTAGATACCTCAAGCTCAACATGTCTAAAGCTGAACTTGCCCTTTTATCCCCATAAAACTCTGCTTCTCTTATATTTTCTTTTGAAGTTAAACTCAGTCACCCAAGTTAGAAACTTGGGAAATATCCTAGCCGCCTTCTTTTTCCCTTACATGATCACATATATTTTATTGTGTCTAATTTCTAAATAGCTTTTTTTTAAAAACCAAAGTCTTTGGTTCTTTATTGTACTGATTCATTCATTCAAATTCATTTATTCATTTTTTATTCCATAAATGATTGTTCAGTGCCAACTTTATAAAAGACTAAATATTTTTTGAATTCAGTCTATTTTTTTCTATTGCTACAGCCATTGAGTCAGTTCAGGCCCTCATCATTTATCTCCTGGACTACTGCACATTGTTGTCAGAGACTCAGTCTCATTTTTCTCCACTATCATGCTAGGTTTTCATACTCAAGGTCACCTTGTAATCCAAGATGGCTATTGGAGCTCTAGCCATTATTTCCACATTCCTAAGCTAGAAGCCAAAAAAGATAGGAGACAATGGAGGACCATACCTTTCCCACCCAAAACTTCTCTTTACATGTCATTGGCCAGAACTTAATTACTTGGACAAATTTAGCTAGAATAGAGGATGGGGAATATAGTGTTGTGATTGGCATTATATCCAGGGTTCTGATATTAAGGAAGAAGGTGAAAATGGATATTGAGAGTTGATTAATAATCTCTCCCACAATATTCTGTTATAATGGGTAAGTGAGAGTTGATTTTCTTTGGAAAAATTACAAGTGCACTGTGATTAGAGTCATATAGAATTGACTTTCAATCTGTATAGATAAATATTTTAAAACATGTCATTGGCCAGAGTCTTTCTTCTGTATATATATGTTAGACTCGTTACAATCTGGAGAAGTAGTGTGAGATGTGAGCAAGATTCTAAATTATTTTTTATTTTATCCAAAAATGCCCTTTTTCTAAGAAGCCACAATAGAATTTTTCAAGCAAATTCTGGTTTACTTGGAGATGGAATACATTCCATGTTCTTGAAAAACCCTTGAACACTCTATACCCAGCAACTCATAAAAGAATAGCTATAAGTAGTCAGCAATCTGATAAAATGTTCTGCCTTATTAGTAATCAAATAAAGGCAATTTAAACCAAAAACAGGATGTAGTTTCTGCTCTGTGGTGTTAGAAAAATTAAATAAAATTACTATTTTAAGTTTGTTAGGATAGGCTCATATATTAGGTTTTAGTATAAATTAGTTATATAGTCTTTTTAGACAGCAACTTGACAATTCTGTCAAGAATCTTAAATTTGTTTATACGCATTGGTTCAGTAATTTCACTGCTGAAAATCTACTTTAATGAAATAATCCTGAATAAGTAAAAGGCTTATAATAATAGCTAACTTACTGAGTGTTTACTCTGTATTAGTATTGTTCTTAACACTTCAATTAGTTTGCCAGATTGCTATGACAAATAACACACAGTGGGTTGGCTTAACCTACAAGCACTTATTGTTTCATGGCTCTGAAGGTTAGAAGTCCAAAATCAAGATGTCAGCAAGGCAATGCTTTGTCTTGGAATTGTGATCTCTCTCATGTCTTTGGCTTTTTCTGACCTCTGGCCTGTTCTGACTGCGTCTGCATTTCCTCTCTCTATCAGGCCTTCATTCATACAGATTAAGGCCCACCCTGATTCAAGATTGGCCATACCTTAACTAATAACATATTAAAAAGGTCCTGTTTACAAATGGGTTCATACCCACAGGAATGTGGTTAAAGACTTGACTATATCTTTTGTGGGGAACATGCTTCAATTCCCTACATCTTACATAATCCTTATGACATCCTTATGAGACAGGCACTGAATCATCTTCCTCTTCATCTCTACTTCCTTAGATGAAACTGAGGAGCAGAAGGATTAAGAAATTTTCTCACTGTTGTATTGCTCAGTGGAGATGGTGGAATTTGAACTCTGAAATTTGGTTCCAAGTGCCTGTATATTTAACCACCACACCCTGCTGTCTCTCTGTGCATAATTTATAGATGGTAAAGAGAATAGCAGGATAGTTAAGAAAACTATAGAACTCACTTGAGTTTTATGCATTTGTTAAATTTTCGTTTTTAATGAGCTTGGACTCATGTGGAATATGCTTATGCTACTTTAGATACAGAAAGAGGATACAATTTTGTTTGTATAGATAATTACAATATGCAAAAATATAAGTTTGGATTTTTTTTTTTAATGGAAAAAAATACACCAAAAATATTAATAGTGGTCGTAGTGAACTAATAGAGCTCTGGGTAAAATTTTTTTTCTTGCTTTCCAAATTGTCTTTAATGAGTATGTATGGCTTCTATAATGGAAATATATATATATATATATTTAATTTTTTTAAAGGGTTTATTTATTTATTTATTTACTTTTATCCATCTTTAACCTCCCCCCCGATTTTTTCTGTTTTTGTGTCCATTCCCTGGGCAACTCTCTGTGTCTGTTCCTGCCCCTCTCTTCTCATCCTTTTCCTCCTGTCTTCACTGGGATCGATCCTCGGAACCTCCAATGTGGGAGAGAGGTGTCCTACCACCCGTGCCACCTTAGTTCCTGGTTTTTTGGCGTGTCTCGTCTTGGCTCTCCCTTGTGTCACTCTTCTGTTACGTCATCATCTTGCTGCGTGGCTCGCGGGGTCTGGCGGCACACCCACGCATGGGACCTGGTGGCCCACACGCCTTCTATATTTTTCTTTTTATAATTTTTACCAGGAGGTCCTGGGGATTGAACCCAGGTCCTTCCATGTGGAAGATGGACGCCCAACCACCCGAGCCACATCTGTCCCCCTGCTATATCTCTTAAGGTTGACCAAAGATACCTAGAGTTACAGTCATTTCCCATACAGGATGGTCATATAATAAATCAGGCTTAGTTTATCACAAGCATTCTAAAAACCAGACCTAGGGAGAAAAACCGGGTCTGGGGACACATGCATGGTTTCTAATATACCAAATGTTTAGCCTACCCTGATTATCACAAAATCAGGATAGCGAGAATATTCGCTAATGGAAATATTTTTAAGAAGACTATGTCCAGGAATAAACAGAATCTATATAAGGTGCTAATTTTTTGGATTTGTTCTTGAATTGTCCAGTGGCTAAGCAGAGCTGTCAGAGAAGCAGAACCAGCTTCCCTGTTACACTGTCCCATTTTTTGTCATTGGACATTGACATTATAGATCTCTTAGTATATGTGCAACTTTTTCTTTTTTCACTAATCTTTGTATAATAGGTGAGTTGGTAACCTGATGGTTTATTGGACCCCTAGTAAAGGAAGTTCTTTAAGTGGAACTCAACAAAATTATTTTGTGTACATGGCGTTTGGTCACATGCCTGGAGTTTTAAGAACTTAATGTTCACTTACATGTATTTGGGAAAAAGAAGCTATCACTATGAAGAAGTTATGTGAAAAGGATCAGGTGCCGGTTTGCCCTATAATCTTGTGTGATAAGATGGACATGATGCTTTCTGCTCATGACTCTTCTTAGCAACCTGCTTTCCTGTAGCTGAAATCCAGGGCCCTGGATGGCTTTTGGATGAGGAAGACCAGAGGGAAGATAAGCAAGATGAAGCATCTCAGTCCTTGGTCACACTGAAGATAATTACACATTCTCAATAAGCAGGGTGGGATGGTCTGTGCCATGTATACATATGCAGTTGCTCATCTAGAGAGCATGAGATTGAGAGCAATTGATAGGAAGTAGTTATTTCTTTCCATGGAATTGGATTTTCTTATCATTGTTAATCTGAGTAAAAAGTGATAAATGCCATAATAATAATAAGGAGGCTGAATAACTTGCCCAGAACATGCACACAGTAAGTATTCAGCTGCATTTTGAATTCAGGTTTGTCTGCCACCAAAGCTTTTACTCTTTCTAATACTTCATCAACAATTACATACTTTTTAAATTTATGCTTTATATTGAAATGTTTTATATTTATACCCAAGAGTTTAGGCTTTTCACTTAAATTATAAATAAAAACAAAGACTATAATGTCCTAAATTAATGTGCAGGAGAGGAAAATTAGATCTAAATCACCTTATTTATAGTCAATAATAACTATTTAAAATGTTTGGATATTTTCCAGGATAGTTTTTTCCTGAGTTTGAAAATAAATTTTGAAATTGGGTTCAGTATTAGAGAAATGGAGTTTAACTTATTCATTTATCAAAACAATGCATTATTTGAATATCTAATAGATAACTTAAACTTATATATTATCTACCTATTATTATTTACGTATATATTATCTAGCAAGTTCACAGTCTTGAAATGTATAGTTTCTATAAGAATTATTTAATAAATGATAGTTACAGTCTCTCATACAGCATAGAGAGAGAGAGGATGATTGGATTCTGGAATTCCTCACACTCTTCACATCAGTGATTATAATATTTAGCCACCTAGAAAACAGATTCTCAGAGATAAAACTTTTGGCAAAAATCACTACTACTACTTCTGCTGCTACTATTACTTCTACGACTATTGTAATTCTAGCTAATTTTTTGATTACTTAGTGTCTTAGATACTATGTTAAACACTTTATATATATTATATTTAATACTAACAGCAACCTTATGAAGTTGCACTATTATTTTCATTTTATAGATGATTGTCTGAAGCTTAATAATGTTAAATAACTTGCCCAAGATCATTCAATTAATACATGGCAGATGGGCCTAAATCCAGGTCTTTCTTAATTCAAAGCCTCTGTTCCCACTCTTAACCATTACACCATTACATTATTTGTAGATGGTATATTATCTGTGGCATAGACTCCCCATGATAGGAGCACAGGCCTGAAAGGAAGAATACTGAATCCTGGCAGGATCTTATCTGAACCAAGAAAACAGATATTAAGTTTTTTTTTTTTTCCAAACAATTTATTGAAGTATGTCATTCATACATGAACATACATAAACTATAAGTGTTCTGTAAACATCATGTTCTTATAAAACAAACATGCATAACATCATACAGGGCTCCCACACGTCACCCCCCACCCCAAACACCCTGCATTGTTGTGAAACATTTGTTAACAAATTGTGAAAGAGCTTCATCAAAGTATTGCTACTAACTATAGTCCGTATCTTCCTCCCCTATACATTTTTTAAAGAATTTATTTATTTATTTACTTTTATCCATTTTTATTGTCCCCCCCACCCCCATTTTTGCTGTTTCTGTGTCCATTCACTGGGCAACTCTCTGTGTCCATTTCCTGCTCTCTCTTCTCATCCTTCTCCTCCTGTCTTCACTGGGATTTGATCCTCGGAATCTTTGATGTGGGATAGAGGCATCCTGTTGCCTGTGCCACCTTAGTTCCTGTTTTTTCGGTACATCTTGTCTTGGCTCTCCCTCGTGTCACTCTCCTGTTACGTCATCATCTTGCTGCGTGGCTTGTGGGGCCTGGAGGTGCACCCGCACACAGAGCCTGAGGGCTCACCCGCTCGCGGGGCCTGGTGGCTCACCCCCGCGCGGGTCCTGGTGGCCCATGCATCCCCTGTATTTTTCTTTTTTTTACCTTTACCAGGAGGTCCCAGGGATTGAACCCACATCCCTCCATATGGGAGACGGATGTCCAACCACCTGAGCCACATATGTCCCCTTGCTATATCTCTCAAGGTTGACCAAAGATACCCAGAGTTACAGTCTTTTCCCATAAAGGATGGTCATATAATAAATCAGGCTTAGTTTATCACCAGCATTCTAAAAACCAGACTCAGGGAGAAAAAATATTCTGGGGACACATTCATGGTTTCTAATATAGCGACTGTTTAGCCTACCCTGATTATCACAAAATCAGGTGAGCGAGAATATTCACAGAGAGATTAAGTTTTAATGCAGATATAAATGCATTACCTTTCCCTGAGCATGGGACATGACTCCTGGGGATGAGCTTCCCTGGCACTGAGGGATTACTACCGAGAACCAACTAGCAATGCAACTAGAAAAAGACCTTGACCAAAAGGGGGAAAAGGTAAAGACAAATGAGTTTATATAGCTAAAACACTTGAAAGTGAATAGAGAAGTCATTTCAGAGGTTACACTTATGTGCATCTCAGCAGGAACTCATTGACTGCCAAAGTAAATGTTACTTCAAATAGAGGGGCTCCTGAGGGCTCTGGAGACATCCAGACACTATAGGCAGGGCAGACAGCTCAGGAGTTTGGAGTCCTGCCATTGGGCCCTACTTTGGAATTAATGCTCCCCAGTGTGATAGCATTGGGCTCAGTTGTGTTTTCCCTTCACATGACTCGGCTGCCCCTCTATTTGAACCTATAGTTAGTACTAGAGTTGATAGTTGTATGTCCAAGAGACTTAAATCTTTGGACTGTTCATGTGCCAGTTTGGCCCTGAATCTCTACAGACTCACAACACCTATTCTCCAGTTCATTGTACTCACCCAGGACAACTAACAAGGAGATGATGACTAACAACAACCATCTCAAGGAACAGAGCGAGTTCGCAACTGCAAGCAAAAAAGTACCATCCATCTGCCCCATGGGATCCAAGCACCCTCTCAATTGGAGGTGGAGTGTGCATCACCATTACAGAATCCTCAGGATTGGGGAATGGACGATGAACTAGAGTAGACTTACAGTTGTTCCATCGTAGACTTGTTGTGATCCTAGCAATGGAAGAACTTTTATCACAGATGTGGAGGCAGTGGCCACTGGAGTTGTGAGGGGAGGGAGAGGGGAAAATAGGTATAATTTGGCGGCATTTTCGGGACTTGGGAATTATCCTGAATGACATTGCAATGACAGATACAGGCCATTATATATCTTGCGATAATTTGCAAAAATGTGTGGGAGAGAGTATAAACTACAATGCAGACTATAATCATCGCTTAGTGGCAATACTCCAAGACGTGTTCATCAATTGTGGCAAATGTACCATACTAATGAAGTATGTTGTTGATGTTGGAAAATGTGGGAGGGCTAGGGAGCGGGGCATATGGGAATCCCCTATATTTTTTGTGTAACATTTATGTAATCTAAGTTTCTTTTAAAAAATAAAAAAATAAAAAGTATATTAAAAATTTTTTTTTAATGAAGAGAATGAATCTGAAAGATATTTGCATCCTTGAAGTGAGTCTTCTTTCTTTAATTAGAAGTTTCTTTTATAGTTATTTTTGCATGAGAAACAAAAGGTTATATTTCTAATAGTTTTATGAGTTTTTTTCTTACTACACTCAGTTTTCCACTCCATTCTTAATTATCACTCCATTACATTCTTAAAAACAGACTTTTTTTTTTGGTGATGGGAAATAACTTTTTTCTTTTTCTAATCATGGTACTTTTTACCTAGATGACTGAAAAAGTATACATTATCATAATTTCTGCCACTTCCTGGAATGTATAATCAAATTGCCAAGTTTAGTTATATAACGAATGCATTGGCAGTTAGAGCATTTCCTTTGTAACCTTTTACTCTTTTCTTTGTAGTTGATGGAAAAATAAAGCCCAGCATCCAGAAGCCTGAATTCAGAGTTATTTTCAGATGTCTCACACTTCAAAAGTACACCTTCAAAATGAAGAGAAGTCTTTAGCTCTAACTTTGGTCCCAAGGTGGTCTTCTCTACGTAGAGTATTTTATTCCCCTGAAAGAAGAGCTGAATAAATATCAGAGTTTGTTTATTTGGGAGGTAGATAACTGATGAGTACTGGGACTGTTCAGAAAGATGTCAAAGTATCATATCAATGCTGACGCCCAGAAAGGAGTTGGCCTTTGCTTCTCTTGTGTTCCCAATTGAGTTATTAGCCTCTGGAATAGAGGAATGAACAGACATGCTGGCAACTAGTAAGTGCGAGTTCTCATTGCCCCCTTGCCTCTTGGCTTTATGAGATGACTAAAGCCTTAACAAAATGAAGGGAAGAAGCTAGATTGGACACATGGCAACCTGGGATCGGGGTACTTTGATTCTCTTCCTCTGTCTTAGGTATTTTAAATTTTCTCTGTGAGCACTGCAATTTTCCAGTAAAAAATTTTTTTTTCTTGTTATAATGTGATCCATACTTATATTTGTGAGAATGTCCACCCAGCACTCACCAAATTTAGGAATTGTGCATATGTTCAGTTTTATGGTCTTAATTCATGGAAACTGGTGATGAGCAGTCACTTTGGTGGAAAAGAAAGGGAAGGTGGCATGACAGTCAGGAGGTCTGGGTTTTAATTTTGTCCCAACCAGTTACTACTGATAGGATCTTGATTTAGTCACTTTGTTTAGCTACCCCTTGCTTTCTTCACTTCCTGATTAGACTGGAAGATCTTTTAGGATTCCCTTTAGATGTAAAATTCTATGATTTGAAGCCAGGTCACAAATATTCATGTAATAATTATAAATTAAATTATTATATTATCTGTTTCAATTCATCCTTTTTAAAAGAGAGTATGACCCACTAGACTATGACTTCCATGTGGTAAGAACTGTTTTCACTTACCATTTTATTCCAAGATCCAGAACAGTTCCTGGCAAATAGTAAGCTCTCACTGAATATTTATGGAATGAATAAATAGATTATTTGATCACATTAGACTTTATGTGATGGAGGGTTAGGTAAAATATAAGATTCCCTAAGATGACTTCTCAGAGATGACCTGGACACACTCAGAGGTAATTGATGAAACAGTTGATGAAACGATGCCCTTACAATCCATTTTCAAATTTGGTACTTAGAAGGAGTATACTCATGATGATGAGAGCTGCTGCTACTAGAATTGGGAGCTTTTTAATACTATCCCATTAAAGGATAAAATCAATACAAGACAATATGAAAATTAGTTTATTGGGAAGTCAGAACAAAATGAGTTTGATATATAGATTTTTATTAGACAATCTAACAAAGCATTGATGATCATGGAATTCACCCACTCCATATTACACAGAATGATTCTAACTTACGGGACTCTGGGGATAGGATTGGTCTCTTCTGCATTATGTAAAGTCCCTAGAATATTATGGTTCTTAATGTATGTTAAAATTAGTAGTGTCTTCTTTTTTCTTTCTTTGTATTTTATGAAGCAGCATCTTTTCTTTTTCCCATGCCTTTAAATATCTAGTCCAAAGTCACTAAGGTATAAGAGATTTAGAAGCATTTTCCCGAAATACAATTGGTACTTGATCTCCAAAGGATTTCAGAGAATGAAAGGAAATTATTTCCATGTCTTCCAGATAGGGTTGATTTTTAACATTTCAAAGGAGCTGTACACAAAACTATATATAATTTCTTCCATCCATTTGTGGAATGCATTTTATTTTATATATATGGAAGCTGTTCTTTGCCTGTAACCAGGATATTCTGTTCCTGTTCCTCTTGAGAATGCATATGTTTTGGTTACTTACTAATTCATTACTTAGTTGATTGTTCAAACAACCAGGATTCTTCTGGAATCTAATTGAAATAAGAGATTGACATAATATTCAAGAAAATTGTTTTCTATATTATTAAAATATTCTTTATTAAAATAACTGGCAATCATAGTAGTAGTAACAGTAGTAGTGGTAGTAGTAACAGTAGCAATACCAGTAGCAGTAATAGTAGTAGTAGTAGTAATAGAAGTTGTCCTAAGGAACAAGTTTTAAAATAAGTATACATAGAAGAATAAATTGTTAAAAGAGCTACGTGATTTCAGGGATCTTTCTTAAATGTATATCCACCATATCTCCAATGGCATCTGAAACCCATGAGCAGCAATTCATCAATGTTAGAGTAGCTTATGTTTCTCAGTATGCCATAGAAGGTTTTCGACTATTTCAGGTGTACTTTTTCGATCTCAGCACCTCCTTTCCACTTTGAACTTTATACGTGTTTAAATACTGAAACTGTTTTTAGTTCCCTACTCATACTGTGGTCATTTAGATTTCTCTACTGCAGCACAGTAGATAAGAGGCAGCATCCTAAGTACAAAACTAATTCCTAGCTGCCTGACTGAAAATCACTTTGCCTCCCTGAGCTTTACATTTGTCACCTATAAAATGGAAATAATATAAACTTTTCAAGGACATTATGAAGGTCACAGTACCTGGCCTATAGAAGTCACTCAGAAAGTGGTAGCTGTTCTTTCTCTTTACTCTACCTCCTCACCAATACTGTCCCTTCTCTAATTTCTAACCTCATCTTCCACCACTCCTACTCACGTAGATCCCACATTCTAACAATACCCAACAATTTTCAGTTCCTTGAATGCATCATGGTTTTTACATACTTGTACCAGTGTACGTGTTTTTCTCTTTGCCCATATTGCTTTCCTCAAATTGACTGCCTGGTGAACTTTTCAGCATTTGTAACTTAACTAAAATTTAATTGCTATGTGTAGTCCTTTCTGACATTGTTTACAATGTTAAGATAGAGTTAGACACTTCCTCATATATGACCCTTTGGTGCCCTGCATAGATCTTTTGTTGTATCACTTAACATATTACATTGTAATTATTTGTATGTTTTATCTTCCTCATTAGAAGGCTATAGGCTTCTATCTTATCTCCAGTTTCTACCATAGAGGCAGGCACCTAGCAGTCCTCAGTAAGTGTTTGATGAATGACTTAGGGGATGAATACAATAGTATGCTTGAAAATTTTCAGATAAAAGATGTCATTTTATTTCTTAAGTGATTCTGGGAGAGGCATTTTTGGTTGGTTGCTGGACTTAGAGATTTAATACAGTTTTTTTCTTAAGTATCGATGACTATAGAATTTATGTACTCTGCATTGCGCAATACGATATCAGGCAATTGATGCTGATGTGTACTCTTGTGGACTAAGGTGTGGACCTAGATTTGATTGCTTTCTTTTTGGTTCCTTGATGTTCCATGAGAAGAAAAGTTTCATGTGTATCACTGATAGCTTTCAACCCTATTATGTGATAAAAGTAGGACCCTAGAAGTGGCACATTGAGGGCTTCTTTGTCAGGGCTGTTGAGCAAATTTTGATGAATGCTGGGACATATGGCAAAGAAAGTGATTTTAGGAACCCTACCATGTAGTCAGGTTCATAAGTACCAATGGAATTCATTTTTCATTAACAGTAGTTTATGATTTTTGGTCATGTATGCCATGTGAGGTTTAACTAAAATGTGTTCCTATATTGATTTCTCCTCTTCTGTCTGTTGTCCATTTTCTTGTAAATATATACTATACATGTTACCATGTCTCTTACAATCCCTTTCTTTTTAAGCCTATAACAGTCTGGCTTTTGCCTTTATTGTGCTACTCTTTGATGATTATCAATGACTTATTTGTCAAATTCAGTGGCTTTCCCCAAGTCATTATCCTTATCAACTTTTGTGTGTTATTTTTTGTCAGTCCCATATAATTCAACTGAATTCACTTGCCCATTTATTCAGTAATTCATCCAGCAAATATTTATTAAGCATTAACTCTGTGCAAGCTATTGTGCTAATTTTGTGTTTTCCAGTTTTGTGGTGGACACAAAATTGTGCCTCTTCCCTCTGACTGTATACCTTTCAAATTGTCCCCCTACCCTGGCTTTCCTTTTTTCTATGAATATTGCTTCTACTTTTCAAATTACTTGCACACTAACCCGTGAAACATCTTTGATTTCTCCTTTCCCCTTGTCTCTATGTCTTATTACTCATTAAGTCCTTGTCAGGTGCTGATCTGATTCAAACCTTTTAGAAGATTCACAAGGCCTCTGGACACTGCTGAGCCA
Source organism: Cabassous unicinctus (assembly GCA_029593785.1). Lineage (NCBI taxonomy): Eukaryota > Metazoa > Chordata > Mammalia > Cingulata > Chlamyphoridae > Cabassous > Cabassous unicinctus. Next base: position 13,113 of record JAQZBX010011268.1, on the reverse strand, counting down.
GCCATCTAAAAGGAGCCTGCTGTCAACTAGATGTTATCACCTGGAATTAAATTAGACCATACTGCAATTTCTTCTTGAATTTCCACAAATATTGCTTTATTTGTGTTTGCTAGTTCCTGATCTTGGTTTCATTTATAGCTCCTACTCTGTTTTTTACTTTACTCACTTTTAGCATCTTCTCTCCTGACACCCAGTCACTGATTTGGCCTCGTTTTGATTCTACCACTTTAATTGATATTTGATTAGTAGAATCTATTAAGTGACTTTTGCCTTTGCTACTTATCAACTTTCCAATGAGATCGGAGTGGATTTTTTTCTGGCTACTTTTTCAGTACTGATCCGTGACCTGCTTCAGTTTTCTTTAACATATCCTTTCGTTTCCTTTCCTTTCTATTTTCATTGTGCCTATTCCAGTTCACATATTTAACCACATTTGGACCATTGCAATACCTCTCTGCTGGCTTTTCCACTTCTACCTGTTATCTCTAGTTGATCCCATACCTTAATGCCAAATTAATGTTCTTAAACTTTTGCTGACATCAGGACATTCTTCTGTTCCTTATAACTGACACTGTATAGGCCAAATTCTTTGGCCTGGTAGCCAAGGATTTTCAGTGTCTAGGCTTAATCTACTATTTCTCCTATAAGAGGAACCTTTTGCTCTTGACAAACTGGTCAACTCTTTTTCCCAAAGATGTCTTGCATATATGAGTGGTTTAAAAACATTTCATTTATTTTTTTGACGTGTAAATCCCTTGATTCAAAGGTTTTCTGTGGCACCTCATGGGTTTCCTAAGCTTCAGGACTCTGTGAAGAACAATATGAAGACCATTGGTGCTAGCTCTTTGACATATTATTTGACCCTTATTTGAACAGACATTACTATTTGCATTGTACAAATGAGGATGAAGCTCAATAAATATTAGGTAGTTTACCAGTAAGTCATAATTTGCAAAACAAAGTCTTCTGCTACTAAACTAAGTTTGTTTCCTAGCACACTAAGTTGACTTTGTATTGTGAGCTTCTTGAAGGGTGAGAAACTATATTATACTTTTTTGGTATATTATGAAGTATATTCATTAATAAATAGTTAATAATTTTGTTTATTCCTCTTTTTATTTTTGGTATTTCCTGGCACAGTGTTGAATAGCCAGTGTCATTGATAATGTTGATCTAAAACTGAGAGCTCTAGAGCAAAGGTGGAATTGGATATCAAATATTTTTGGGCCCAAGTGATTGAAATCTGTGTTCTTCAGCATATTTTTTCTTATTGTTTTATCTAACCTTCCCTTGAGTTCTGATACATTTTATTTATTAGACTGTAAACTCCTTGAAGGCAGGTTCTATGGCATATACTATCTTAAATGCCCATCACACCATTCCTAACATACAGAATAAATATGCTTGTGTTCTGCCACATGCTTCTGATGGTTGACAATGCTTTGAGGAACAGAAAAAAAGAAACCACAGTCAATGATAACATTTTACCTTGAAATTGTAAGATAATATATAGCATACACTACAAAGCAAATTACATACAAATATGCATGTTATTTAATCTATTTATCTAGGACCATGTTAATTATCCTATACCTGGCTGTGGCCCTCCTGAGAATCAGAACAGACAGCATTCCTGTAATGGGAATAATTAGTGGCTAGGTCATTATGGAATATTTCTTCCTGAAATATGCACAGAATGACTGAATTGTACTGCTCATCAGGGCAAATTTAGCTGGGGATGTTTGGGGATTGGGAAGCAACTTTTGGCCAATATTATCATTGTCTTGTCTCATTCTTTATTAATGCTTTCACTATCCATAGTTGCTCTTAGGCTTTTTCCAGACTGTAGGAAGAACTTTGTTAGGTATGGGACTCTACCCTACTTATTTCTGAGTTACAATTTATGGTTGCAGGTGTGAGGGGAGTGGGGGAAAACTAAAGGGGAGAAACATCAGGTAAATGGTTACCAAATTATTTATAAACCAGTTATATTTCATTAGACTGGATAGTAGTTTGGGCCCTCACTGTTTCTTTCTTTCTTTTTATTAACAACTTTATTTCAAATTCACAAAAATAAAAACGAAAATAGGCAGGTCAACAAGTTATGGAAACATTACTCCTAAAAAGTTCTTTTTTAGTCACTTTTATCTCATCTAATTCCAACTGCTAACTCAGTTGTTCCTATAGTGTTCAGAAAGATACACAGATTAACACAGATTAGTTAATAACATAGTCAATGTCTCCTTGTTAATGAAAAAAAATGAAGAGAAAAAGATGCTTAGTCGTATTCATAAGTCACAAAACCAAACTCCGTATTCTTTTTTTACCATTAGAATTAGTATAGTACCAACTCTGCTTTTGCAACAAAAATATTGCAATGTTGTTATTAAATATAGTCCATAAATTCCATTAGTTATATTTCCCCCAAGAATCACCAGATTTTCTTTTTCTTTCTTTCTTTTTTTTTTTTTTTTGTATTTCAATGTCGTTTATTGAGGAGTGAATGAGACTACTGTCAGACATGCCAACAGCACTTCACATTCAAGGGCTGGAAGCTGAAAGCTTTCCACATTGAGTCACTTCATAAGCCTTTTGGAAAAAAAGAACCAAAAGTGGCGTCAAATATGAGTTCTTCATGCTTGTTTTATCTGCAGTTTTCCAACTTTTGGATCTCTGGTTTGCTGTGTAGAAGGCTTCTTTCTACCTTACAGAAAAGCTCACACTCCAATTAATAGAACTAACACTAGGTCTATAGCAATTTAATGCACATCTATGGTGAGCAACTGATCTTAAAATTGTTTTTACTAAAATTTCCTTATGTCTAATGAGAAAATTAATCTTATTTTCCTTTCACATTGGTGGGTTATACCAATAGAAAAATACTCTTCAGTTACCACATTCTTAACACCTTGTAGTAGAACATTCCTGTATTTATATTATTGAGCACAATCCTCATTTATTTCTAAAATCATTGTTATGCATTCCCAATATTATCCTCCAGCTTGCCTCCAGATAACACTAATCTTCCGAGACCACTGTTTCAGCGACAAAGACATCCATAAATCAACAATGTTTGTTATATTCATTATAATGTGTTACCATCAAGTCCAACCATTACCACATGTTTACATTTGACCTTATTAAACATTCTATATACATCAAGCATCTTCTCCCCCTTCTCATCCCACATTCTATCTCTCACTAACCTACACTTCATAGTCCATCTCCGTAAGTCTACTCATTGTACTTAGTTCATAATAGTAAGATCATACAGTATTCGTCCTTTTATGTCTAGCTTATTTCACTCAATATAGTATCCTCAGGGTTCCTCCATGTTGTCATGTACTTCCCCAATTGATTTCTTCTTATAGCTGAGTATTATTCCATCGTATGAATATACCACATCTTGTTTATCCATTCATTGGTTGATGGACACTTAGGTTGTTTCCATCTTTTAGCAATTGTGAATAATGCCACAGAAACATCGGTATGCAAATATCTGTTTGTGTCCTTGCTTCCAGTTCTTCTGAATATATTCTTAGTAGTGTAATTGCTAGATCATATGGCAGTTCAATATTTAGTTTCCTTAGGAACTGCCAGATTGTTTTCCACAGAGGTTATACTATTTTGCAGTCTCACCAACAATGAAGGAGTGTTCCTATTTCTCCACATCCTCTCCAGCACTTGAAGTTTTCTGTTCTTTTAAAAATGGCCATTCTGTATAGTGTAAGATGACATCTCATTGTAGTTTTGATTGCATTTCCCTAATAGCTAGTGATGTTGAACACATTTTCATTTGTCTTTTGGTCATTTGTATTTCTGCTTCAGAAAAATGTCTGTTCAATTTTTTGTCCATTTTTTAATGGGTTGCTTGTCATTTTGTTGTTGAATGATCTCTTTCTATAACATGGAGAACAATCCTTTATCAGATAATGGTTTCTGAAGATTTTTTTCCCATTGAGTTGGCTGTCTTTTCACTTTTTTGAAACAGTCTTTTGAAGAATAAAAGTATTTTTTAAAAATTTGTTGCTTGTGCTTTGAGTGTAAGGTCCAAGAAACTACCACCAAGCACAAGCTCTTGAATATGTTTCTGTATATTTTCTTCTAAGAGTTGTATGGATCTAGTTTTTATGTTTAGGTACTTGATCCATTTTGAATTAATTTTTGTATAAGGTGTGAGATAGGGGTCCTCCTTCTTTCTTTTAGAGATGGATATCCAGTTTTCCCAGCACCATTTATTGAATAGACTATTCTGACACAGATGAGTGGATTTGACAGCCTTGTCAAAAATCACTTGACCATAGATATGAGGGTCTATTTCTGAACTCTTGATTCAATTCCATTGGTCAATCTGTCTATCCTTATGCCAGTACCATGTTGAATATATGTCTATATGTATTCGTATATAGATATATAGATATACTTTTTTTTTTTTTTTAAACCATTGTAGCTAGATACTATACTTCAAAGTCTGGAAGTGAGAGTCCTCCAACTTTGTTCTTCTTTTTTAAAGATATTTTTGGCTATTCAGGGGCCGTTACCCTTTCAGATAAATTTGATAATGGGTTTTTCCAATTCTACAGAGAAGGATATTGGAATTTTTATCAGGATTTGCATTAAATCTGTATATCAGTTTGGGTAGAATTGACATCCTAATAATATTTAGTCTTCCAACTAAATATCATTTATTCTTTCACTTATTTAGATCATCACTGGTTTCTTTTAGCAATGTTTTATAGGTTTCTGAATACAGGTCCTTTATGTCCTTGGTTAAATTTACTCCTAAATATTTGATTCTTTTAGTCACTATTGTAAATGGATTTTTTCCCTGACTTCCTCCTCAGATTGCTCATGAGTAGTGTATAGAAACACTATTGATTTTTATATATTAATCTTTTATTCAGCCACATTGCTGAAATTTTACATAAGTACTAATCGTTTTGTGGATTTTTCAGAATTTTCTAAATATAGGATCATATATCATCAGCGAATAACAAAAGTTTTACTTCTTCCTTTCCTATTTGGGTGCCTTTTATTTCTTTTTCTTGCCTAATAGCTCTAGCTAGAACCTCTAGCACAATATTCAGTAACAGTGGGGAGAGTGGGTATCCTTGTCTTGTTCCCGATCTCAGTGGGAAATCTTTCATTGTTTCACCATTAAGTACAATGTTAGCTGTGGGTTTTTCATATATGCACTTTATCATATTGAGAAAATTTCTTTCTATTCCTGTTTTTTGGACTGTTTTTATCAAGGAAAGATGTTGCATTTTGTCAAAAGTCTGTTCTGCATCAATTGAAATGTTTATCTGATTTTTCTTCTTCAATTTATTAATGTGGTGTATTATACTGATTGATTTTCTTAAGTTGAACCATCTTGCACACCTGGTATAAACTCCACTTGATTATGATGTATAATTTCTTTGATGTGTTTTTGGATTCAGTTAGCAAGTATTTTGTTGAGGATTTTTGCATCCATGATCATTAAAGAAATTGGCCTGTAATTTTCTTTTTTCTTAATATCTTTACTTGGCTTTGGTATTAGGGTGATGTTAGCATCATAGAATGAGTTTGGTATCATTCTTTCCTGTTCAGGTTTTTGGAAGAGTTTGAGCAGGATTGGTATTAGATCTTCTTTAGATGATTGGTAGAATTCACCTGTGATATCATCTGGTCCTGGACTTTTCATTTTTGGGCATGCTTTTGATGACTGTTTTAATTTTTTTTATTTGTCATTGATTTGCTGAGCTCTTTTATTTCTTCTAGGGTCAGTGTGGTTTGTTCATGTGTTTCCAGAAATTTTTGCAGTTCATCAATGTTGTCTAGTTTGTTGGCATACAGTTGTTCATAGTATCCTCTTATGATCTCTTTTATTTCTGCTGGGTCAGTGGTAATGTCACCCTTCTCTTTCTGATTTTATTCATTTGCATCTTCTCTCCTTTTTTCTTTGTTAATCTAGCTAAACGTTTATTGATTTTGTTGCTCTTCTCAAAGAACCAACTTAGTTCTGTTGATTTTCTCTATTTTTTTTTCATTCATTTCATTTATTTCTGCTCTAATCTTTATTATTGCTTTCTGATTGCTTTGGGATTGATTTGCTTTTCTTTTTCTAATATCTCCAGGTGTGCAGTTAGGTCTTTGATTTTAGCTCTTTCTTTCTTTTTTTAATGTAAGTATTGAGGGTTTTGAATTTCCCTCTCAGCACTGCCTTTGCTGAATCCCTTAAGTTTTGGTATATATTGTTCTTGTTTTCATTTGTCTTGAAGTGTTTACTGATTTCTCTTGTAATTTCTTTAACTCACTGAGTATTTAAGATTATATTGTTTAATCTCCATATATTTGTGGATTTTCCCGTTTTTTGCTGGTGACTAAATTCTAACTTAATTCCATTATGATCAGAGAAAGTGTTTTGTATAATTTCAGTGTTTTAAAATTTATTGAGATCTGACTTATGTCCCAACATATGGTCTAATCTGGAGAAAGATCCATAAGTACTTGAGAAGAATGTATATTCTGTTGTTTTGAGGTCTGATGCTCTATATATGTTGTGTTAGTCAGCCAGAAAGTGTGCTGATGCAAAATACCAGAAATCTATTGGCTTTTATAAAGGATATTTATTTGATATTTATTTGGGGTAGAAGCTTACAGTTACTAGGCCATAAAGCATAAATTACTTTCCTCACCAAAGTCTGTTGCCATGAGTTGGAGCAAAATGGTTGCCAATGTCTGCCAAGAGTTCAGGCTTCCTGGGTTCCTTTCTTCCTGGGGCTTGTTTCTGTCCTGGCTTAGCCGCCCTGCTGTCTCTAAGGAAAGCTGTCGACTCTCAGGTGACCAGCTCTGTTTTTCTCCCCAGGGCTCGATTCTCTCTGGGCTCAGCTGCTCTGCTCCTCTATGTGCTTACTTCCCGGATCTCCAGCATTAAAACTCCAACTCTCGTCTCTGCTGTGTAGTTTTGTCTGTGAGTCCCCGCCCCAACATCCTACTGACATGGCCCAATCAAAGCCCTAATCATAATTTAATCATGCCCAGGTACAGACCAGTTTACAAACATAATCCAATATCTATTTTTGGAATTCATAAACAATGCCAAACTGCTGTAAATGTCTGTTAGAGCTATTTCATTTATCATATTATTCAAGCTTTCAGTTGCCTTATTTATGTTCTGTCCAGATGTTCTATCTAATGCTGAGAGTAGAGTATTGAAGTCTCCAACTATTATTGTAGAAATGTTTATTTCTCCCTTCAGTTTTTCCACTGTGTGTCTCATGTATTTTCGGGCACCTCTGTTAGGTGCATAAATATATATTATTATTTATTATTGGTGAATTGCTCCTTTTATTAATATATAGTAACCGTACTTCATCTCTTATATACAGTTTTGCATTTAAAATCTATTTTATCTGATATTAGTATGGCAACACCCACTCTTTTTTGATTGCTGTTAGCATGAAATATCTTTTTCCAAACTGTCACTTTCAGCCTGATTGTGTTCTTGCATCTAAGGTGAATCTCTTGTAGACAACAAATAGATACCTCATGTTTTTTTTATCCATTCTGTCAGTCTGTGTCTTTTAATTGGGGAGTTCAATCCATTAACATTCATTGTTACTACTATAAAGGTGTTACTTCATCCATTTCATCCCTTGGATTTCTGTTATCATATCTTACTATTGTCTGTCTTTTAACTCTTTCAATTTCTCTTATTTACATTCTTCATTTCTACACTCTTCTCTAGGGCTCTCTCCCTTGTCTTTCCTATCAGGCTGTAATACACCTTTAATATCTCTTGTAGATTCAGTCTCTTGGTAACATACTCTCTCAGTTTTTGTCTGTAAAGACTTTAAATTAACCTTCATTTCTGAAGGATAGTTTTGCCAGATAAAGAATTCTTGGCTGGCAGTTTTTCTCTTTCAATACCTTAAATATATCCTACCACTGCCTTCTCACCTCCATGGTTTCTGAAGAGAGATTGGCACTTAACCTTTTTAAGGCTCATTGTAAATAATACATTGCTTTTCTCTTGCTGTTCTCAAAATCCTCTATCTTTGGCCTTTGGCAATCTGAATAGTAGATGTTTCGTGGTAAGTCTGTTATGATTTGTTCTGTGTGGGGTACATTGCCCTTCTTGAATATTGATATTCATAAGGGTTAGAAAATGAATATAATAACCCACCCTATATCATAGGATTCCTTCTTTTGAGATAAGGATTGGATTCTACTGTATGTTATAGAAAACCCAAAATAACAGTGATGATTAAGGTAGAATTATATCTCATGCATATAAAAAATAAATATATGGTATATATGGCATATATGGTAGCTCCATGGTGATAAAAGATTAAGAGTCCTTCTATATTTCTTCCCACCATTCCTAACCTTCCTATTGAACCTCATAGTTCAATATAGCTAGAGGTGCAGCTATCATGTACTAGGCAGAAGAAAGAATAAAGAGGGAGGTGTAAGGAGTGCACCTTCTAGCCAAATCAGCTTCCCTTAAGAACTTTTCCAGATGCCTCATATTTATGCCTGATTGCCTAGAATTTAATCACATGGCCATAGCCAGTATAAGAGAGGCAGGGAAATGAAGATTTAAAAAAATCTAGGCACATTGCTATCCACATTAAAGTGGAATTCTGTTGCTAAGAATAAAGATGAGAAAGGATATTGGATGCATAACTAGCAGTTTTAGCACTTTGATGGTTTAAATTAGTGTTTACTTAATTCTGATCTCTGGGATTGGATATTAAAATAGTCCAACATTTCTTTGGTTCAATTTTAATAATAAAATTACTCCTTAAGTTATTTGAAGGGAAATTTGTAATTAAATTTTTAATAAAAAATATGAAATTGCTAAGCATGCTTGATCAATTCTCCCATTCATTTTTCATATGAGGAAAGTGAGGTCCTATTTAATCATAGAATTCAAGTGATTTTATCAACTGGAGAGTGGAAGAACCAGGGATCTCTTGAATTTTATACTTTTTCATTGTTTATCACAATCTTGAAAATGGTAGAATATGAAAAGATCAATGAAATAGAAAAGATTTTAAAAGTTTCATGTATGGGGATGTGCATTTTAGAGTTTTCATTTCACTGGAGATGTTTTGTTCCTCCATAAAGCCTAAATATTGGTAGATAAGGATTTTAAGCCTAATTTTTCCAGTATTCTAATCTCCAGGCTTCTTTTTATGTTCCAGATGTCTCAGAGAAAAACGCATTCTTATTGTTCATTGGAAATTATTAAGTCATGATAAATGTAGCAAAAGCAGCAGTGGAAAAAAGTTTCAGGTTTTGCTTTTGTTGCTATAGCTTTCTTTGCCCACCAGAATATTCTTCTGTTGTGTGTGTGTGTGTGTGTGTGTGTGTGTATGTATGTGGATAGATTTTTTGATTGATTGATGGATCTTCCTACCTAGATCTGGAGGCCTTTTTCCACCCACGAGCAGAAAGTTTTACCATTGTTTTGAACGTATTCCTGGAGCTGTCTTCTGCAGGAGGTCTTTCTAACTTAGACAAAGAATGTTGGATTTGTCTATCCTGTTTTCTTTTGGATTTGAGGACGCAGTGAATAAAAGTCAAAAGAACATGGGCTTTGGAGCCAGAGAGACTGAATTTGGATGTTGGCTATTCCTACTTTTTCTATGATTTCTTCATTTATAAAATGGGATGAGAATTTTATCTCAAAGAGATAATATAAAAATAAGCAATGGCATATATAACACTTTATATGGCACATAGTAGAGCTTTAGTGACTGAATGAATAAGTGATTGAGATTTCAACTTTTTTTCTTGCTTATTAGAAATGATTGCTCCTGCTCAACTCTTGTGATTTTCTGTACCTCTTTTATTGAATTTACCACAAACTTTGTATACTGTATCATTTCCTGCTACACATTGGTTTTTTTTGCTCCTAAACTTTTTATTCTGAAATAATTTCAAACCTACAGGACAGTTGCAAATATAATACAAAACCCATACAGAGAGCTCCAATATACCTTCTCCAAGATAACCAGATCCACCAAATTTAACATTAAGTACAGTTAACAAGTTTAAGAAATTTAATATTGATGTAAAGCTTACCATCTATATTCCAATTTTTTTTCACGTTTTGAATGTAATAATTTATTTGACAAATCATCATCTGCTAGGTTTAGATATTTAATTTTTTTAGCAAATCAATTTTATTGAAACATATTAATAAAGCATAACTCCATCCAAAGTGTATAATCAGTGGTATTCAGTGTAATCACGTATTTGTGCATTCATCACTTCATTCTTACAGCACTTTCATTATTCCAATGTAATAATAATAAACAAACAACCAAACGAAACTCACCTTTTGAGAGTACAGTGGTGATAGATTATTCGAGGCAGTTGTTATAGTGACTAAGAGCCTGGTTTCTGGAAGCAGGCTTCTTGGGTTCAAACCTAAGTCCAACTAACCCCCCTCACCTTTAAACAGCTTTATTGATGTATAATTGATATACAATCAAGGGTGTGTATTTAAAGTGTACAGTTTGGTACATTTTGATATATACATACATCCTTGAAACCATCGCCACAATAAAGATAATGAAGATATCCATCACCCTGAAAAGTTTCCTCATAGCTCTTGGCAATCCCTCCCTCCCTCCTTGTAGTAGTTGGGCAGTTTGATGTAATTATGAATTCCAAAAAAATGATATTGGATTACGCTTGTAAACTGGTCTGTTAACCTGGGCATGATTAAGTTATGATTAGGGCGTTGACTAGGCCATGTCAGTAGGGCGTTCAGCCCCACCCCTTGGTGGGTGGGGGAATCAAATATAAAAGGCAAGGCAAAGGACAGAGGGAGCAGTTCTGATGTTGGAGTTTTGATGCTGGAGCCGAGGAGGCAAGCAGACAGAGGAGCTTGGTCATAAGGAAGGAGAGAAGGCCCCGGGATAGAGATGAACTGTTCGTCTGAGAGTTTACAGCTGGCCTTGTGGAGGAAACAGAGGCTCTGAGCCCGGAGAGAAATGCAGCCCCAGGAAGAGAGGAACCCAGGAAGCCTGAACCCTTGCAAACGTCAGCAGCTGTCTTGCTCCAACATGTGGCAATGGACTTTGGTAAGGGAAGAAACTTAAGCTTTATGGCCTGGTAACTGTGGACTTCTACCCCAAATAAATACCCTTTATAAAGACCAACTGATTTCTGGTATTTTGCATCAGCACCCCTTTGGCTGACTAATACACTTCTCTTCCCACTCCCATCTCCATGCAAACAGTCTTTCTGTTTTGGTAGATTAGTTGCGTTTTCTATAATTGCATATAAATGGAATCATACAGTATGTACTTTTTTGGTCTAGCTCCCTTTTACTCAGCATCATTATTTGATACTTAAACATATTGTTGTTTGTTATCAGTAGGTTTTTCCTTTTTATTCCTGAGAAATATTCCATTGAATGAATATGCCACAATTTGGGTTGTTCCCAGTTTTTGTCTATTTCAAATAAAGCTGCTATGAACATTCATGTACTAGTATTTATATGGACATTTGCTTTCATATATCTTCAGTAAATACCTAGGAGTGGAATGGCTAGACCATATGGTAGGTGTATGTTTACTTTGTAAGAAATTGCCAAACTATTTTCCAAAGTGGATGTATAATTATTCGACATCTTTGCCAACACTTGGTATGGGCACTTTTTAAAAAAAATTTTGCTTTTTGTTTTACAAACACTCTGTAACCACCAAGCAACAACTTCCTCTTCCCCCCTTTCCCTATCACCTGGTAACCTCTAGTCTACTTTCCCTCTCTACAAATTTGCTCTCTTTCTCTCTATATATTTGATATATATAAGTGAAATTATACAGTATTTCTCCTTACTTGACTTGCTTATTTCACTCAGCATAATGTTTTCAAGGTCCATCTATGCGGTAGCATTTATCAGACCTTCATTAGTTTTTATGGATGAATAATATTCCATTGTGTGTATGTACTACATCTTGTTTATCCATTTATTTGTAGACAGATACTGAGGTTGTTTCCACCTTTTGGGCTAATGGTGAATAATGCTGCTATGAACATTGGTGTACAACTATCTGACTCCTTGTGTTCAGTTTCTTTGGGTTTATACTTAGGAGTGAAATTGCTGTATCATTCTATTGTTAACTTTTTGAGGAACTGCTAAACTTTTCCATAGTGACTGCCCCATTTTTTTTAAATCACCAGCAATGTATGAGGGTTTTGATTTCTCCACATCATCCCTAACATTTGCTGTTTTCCAATTTTTTAATGATAGCCATCTTGTGAGTGTAAAGTGGTATCTCATTGTGTTTTTCTATTTTTAAAATTTTTGTTAGAGAAGTTGTGAGCTTACAAAACAATCATGCATAATGTGTAGAATTCCTATACATCACCCCACCACTAGCACCTTGCATTGTTGTGGAACATTTGTTACAAATAATGAAAGAACATCATCAGAATATTACTGCTAACCATGGTCCAAAGCTTCATATGGTGTATTTTCCCCATGAACCCCCAATTATTAACACCATATATTAGTATTGTACAATTGTCATAGTTCATGAAAGAACATTCTCATATTGGTACTGTTACCCACAGTCCATGATCCACCACATCGTTCACTGTGTTACACAGTCCCATGCCTTGTACACTCCATCCAAAGTGTACACTAGTGGCTCACAGTTTCATCACAGAATTGTGCTGTCATTGCTTCAATCTCTTTTAGAACATTTTCTTTACTCCATAGAAAAAATTCCATAGCCCTCGTATTACTGACCCTTAGCATTGATATAGTACCTTCTTTGCCATTATTGCAGGAATATTACAATATTGCTGTTAACTGTAGTCCATAAATTACATTAATTGTATTTTCCCATGGATCATCATATTCTTACCACTTTGTAATAGTGATGTACATTTGTTCTAGTTCATAGAAGAACATTATTTTATTTGTACGATAACCACAATCTCATCCATCACTGAGTTCACTGTCATACAGTCCCTAGGTTATTTTCTAGCTTTCTTTCAATTGACATTTATCTCCCTCGACTGCACCTTTAAGCCTCAATCACATTTATAAATCAGCAGTTTTAGATACACTCAGTATAATGTGTTGCCATCAACTCTATT